>JASANG010001985.1:0-64436 GCA_030248215.1 Enoplolaimus lenunculus
TGTTAACCCTACCCCAACACACTTTTTCTGTTACCATACCCAAACACTTTTTTCTGTTAACCCTACCCTAACACCTTTTCTGTTAACCCTACCCTAACACTTTTTTCTGTTAACCCTACCCCAACACTTTTTTCTGTTAACCCTAACCTAACACCTTTTCTGTTAACCCTACCCTAACACTTTTTTCTGTTAACCCTACCCTAACACCTTTTCTGTTAACCCTACCCTAACACTTTTTTCTGTTAACCCTACCCCAACACTCCCCCCCCACCCCCCCCCCCCCCCCCCTTTTTCTGTTAACCCTACCCTAACACCTTTTCTGTTAACCCTACCCTAACACTTTTTTCTGTTAACCCTACCCCAACACATTTTCTGTTAACCCTACCCCAACACTTTTTTCTGTTAACCCTACCCTAACACTTTTTTCTGTTAACCCTACCCTAACACCTTTTCTGTTAACCCTACCCTAACACTTTTTTCTGTTAACCCTACCCCAACACTTTTTTCTGTTAACCCTACCCTAACACCTTTTCTGTTAACCCTATCCTAACGCTTGTCACAAACTGTTTTCAATCTAAGTTGAATAAAACCAATGACTCTGAGTATTGCCAAGAGTGCATGATGTTTAACAAGAGTGTGCAACTACGTGGACTGCGCATGAAACAAAATGTACCAGCAGGCGTTGCGTTTTGCCCGACCTCCTACCACCTTATTTAGGAGAGTCGATATCACATGCAATATATGCAAATGTTTGGGCTTCGCAGATGTTGTAACCACTCAAAATGGAGATTGGCCAAACACGCAATGTGCGCTGTGAGTACATTCTTCTGTACACCGAATGCAGCCAATTGCACACTCTTGTTATATGTCTTCCACTCATGGGCCCATGTATAGTACAGGGGCGGATGGTTTTCCGGAGGGGCTATGATAGAGTGAATTTAAGCTTTAGACCATTTTTTTTGCTTAGGATTAGGCTTAAGTTTAGACTTAGGCTTAGGAATAGGCTCCTCCATACGCTTAGGCTTAGGCTTATGAATATGCTTATACTACTGTTCCGACCCTGTTCTATACATGGGCCCACTCATGGTACTTAACCCCTTCTCACATTGAGTTGCCTATAGGCAACTAAGCTCAGTGTATATGCGTTAAATAATGTATATCGCACCGTGCTTAACAATTGCAACACGTATACATTGTACTAAATCACCACAAGACGTGAGAGCCGCCTCGGGCTCGAGCGTCAAGCTCCTATAGCTGAGTGGTGATGATATACGCCTCCCACGCCAGTCACGGGGGTTCGAATCCTAGCATAAAAGTAGGTCTCAGGGGAAATAGAAAATATTCATGTGAGAAAGGGTTAAACCCCAAACTTTCTACTGCAACAATGCTAAATGTCGCTAAATTTCAGATGCTCAACAAGGCATCTATGGCATGTTGGTCCACTCTTGCGTTGTTAATGACGGTACTGGAGATCTGGTTCAACTTTTAGACGCCAAAGGGTATTTGTGGATTTGGGGTGGACAGTAAACTTTAGAAGGTTCATGTCACTTATATATACATATATAATGTGTCCTTATCTTTAACACAATCAAAATCAAGGGATAAACACAATAAATGGGATATATTCTCAGCCGAAAATTCTAGAGGAACAAGTACTATTTCTTGCAAAACTATTCTTAAAACTCGTTACTATTTGTACAGACTTTGTGAGCCACTCGGTCCTGTTTGCGGCCGGATGTAAACTAATCATCAGGCATAACTGGCCCGAATTGGGGTCACCCAGCGAAATCTGAAACGTATTTTTGTGTAGCTTCGACAAATATATAATATTTGTCCAGGTTAACAATAACCATTATATAATGTTACTACATTTATACTGCGCATACGTGCAGATGCAAAATAGAAATTGAGCGAACAACCATCTAAACACGAAATCGCTGAAACGAGGTAGCAAACCAGAAAATAAGCACATTAAACATACTTCAGGATCGCTTTCAGAAGTGAAAATTTTACTTCAAGTTTATGCCCCCCGAATGAAAACTCATGGCTACCGGTTCGCTAGCAATTTATTTGTTAAATAAATGAATTTCTTCAAAGATGCTGGGAAACCTACGGTTCCACTTTCCACAATCTGACCACGTCCGTGATATCAGGTTTAAACCATTTTAGCTCATAAAGCATTTAAGCCATGATTAGGATACGCTTGCGGATTTCTCGATGCGCAGATAAACAAACCAAATTATGATTTGGATTGAATTATTTTCAGTTGTTCACTGGACCGATACCTGTTGCCGACACCAGAATACTCTGAATCCCTTCGTGTTGCATTTCGCGAAAGTCACGTGTTCAAATATGCTGATCGTTCAGTATTGCAATTTCAATGCCAAGTCACTGTTTGCGTCAAAGATGAGGGCGAATGTACCGGAATTACAGTAAGAAATTTGAATTTTGGCATCAAACTGTTTTGAATAAACGTCTACGAGTCCTCCAATTATCTCAATTAAATATTTTAATTTGACTAAGGTACAGCATAAAGTTTAAGCGAGTTTGTGCCTGTAATCTATATTAATAAAGCTAGACGACTCACAATGAATGGGCAGTTTGGTCACTGGTCCATATGCTCAAATGCGCACAGAACCTATCACCGATTAGCGATACGGTTTCATACTGACAAACCTCTGCAATTACATACTAAATCGGTTGGACAGACAAAAATGATGACACCAGTTTTGCTTTTATTTCCAATTTGCAGCCACCCGACTGTGATCCGAATGGGCGTCGAATTGGCAACGTTGCACTTTTTCGGCATCGTCGTAATGCAGTTTTACCATTCATCCCGTTATTTCGTTCAAAACCGCTCGTCGCGAACACTTTTGATGTTGCGACTGAACCGCTTAATGTCGCCGAAGCAAAGCAGTTTCGGGGTAAGTGAGATGGTCGCCGTTGCCTGTCGATGGGGGACTTGATGAATATGCTTAACGCTATTTTAAACGCTTTTCAAGTTTCACACAACATCTTTCAAATCCGTTTTTGTAAAAACCGAGAAATCTAAAAAATCGTTTTTAATATGGCAAAATGCTGCTATACTCGTATCAATATTACCGTTTGTTTTTTGCAATATGAGAAAATGTTTTTGATATTCCTTCATGCTTTGAAACAAAATAGTTGCTGACACTCAAACAGACTTAAAACGGCATTTATTTTTATGTGGCTTCTATTTAATCGTAGTCTTTCCAAACCGAAATCTTAGCTACGTTTATGCATACAATTTCGATCATCGCCGATTCGTAAGATTTCTGTCAATTTTCTATTGGCTGAAAGGTTTTCTAAAATATTTACACCATATATGGTGTGAGTACAGATCTACAAAATTTTCATATCAGCCAGTATACGCAAAGAATTAATTAGTAAGTATGAATAGCCTTGCAAGTCGAATCAATCTAAAGGCATTTCTGAATATATTAATTTGTTTGTATTTCAGACGCGTCCATGCGACAACCAAAACGGCCACCCACGCATAGCCATGTCACTCTATCGCCCAATGACCATGAGCCCAATCCCTTCACCGAACCGCAAACCTCGTCTCCTCATCCCAGCCCAACATTGTGTTTTTCTCAATCTCTCGCATTGATTTTAATCAGTCTAACAGCTATAGTATCGGCCACTGGAACTGCAATAGCGCTAACTATAACCCGGAACCGACAAAAACATATCAACCTAAATACATGACACCTGGATACGGATATGGGTTTTTTAAAAGCATATACGCGGGTCTTTTTGATGTCTTTAATTTCAATCTGGAATACATAGGATGTGCTGTTATCTTGATTTAATGAATGAAATGTAGTAAAGATGACAACTTGACAACAGTGGGAGTCGTAGCAAATTTGTGAATGAACGATTAACTCTCGATAGACGAATGAAACGGAAAAGCAACCAACCCGAAACCATGTTTGAAGTCGCAGAGGCTTAACTGCCATGTGTTACTACTCCAGTGATTCGAAGAGAAAGGTGTAAATTTAAAATACAGCAAAGCCGAATTTGTAATGAAAAATAGAATTTTTAAAAATGATTTATTGTGCGAAAACGCGTTGAAAAGCCGACTTTCAAGCTGGAATTCCAAAATTTTGTCGTTTCGCAATTTGGAGTTGAAAACGTAAAAATTTGATGATTAACGTAGAGAATCCTTTAAGCAAATTAACCCCAGTTAACAATATGTGCCCGTTCACCGAGAGACTGGGAGACATAAGCCAACCTTAGCCTATGGCTAAAGCTTAAGCCTAAGCCAACAAATAAGCCTACGCCTAAACCTGAACCTAAGCCTAACTCTTAAGCCTATGTCTACCCACAGAGGGACCTTAAGCAGGATGGGGCGTTGGACATCAAACAATAGCACAAAAATTTCTGGTTTGTGTATTACAATTCCAGAACGACATAACAGAAATAAAATGTTGAACACTGAACATTTCAATTTTTGTATAACAACGAAAAATTTCGCTTGAAAATTTCACTATTGAAGTTGTCGAAATGTCCGGCAAAAATTGTGTCGGAACCGGGGGTCGAGTTTTAGCAGCGTTCAGAATATCACGGCATTTATAGCGGATTTTACGTTACAGTGGCAACATTACGCACGCTCGTAAACACACGTGTATGCAATGTGTACGGACACAAGAGTAAATAATTTATTCTCAATCTTGTCCAAAAGCTTATAGCCAAATGCAAATGCACCGAACGGCACAATCTTTGTAAAGCTAAAATCTCACTACTAAAACAGAGTTTAAGGAGCATGAGGCACACGTCCGGTTGTACCCAGTGTTACAGGTATTCGCAAGAATTCGCAATTTAACACTAGTTTATTAACTACCTAATTCCGCCTTATTTCCGGCTTCAGACCCGGATCCAGCAAATTCTGTTGATCCCTGACACCGGTATTTTTATTATGCGGATGCACGTACAGGAAAGTCCGTTCTTTTTATGCTCACAGTTGTCTATTAAACGGGATGTATATACGTAAATGCTTACTTAGTAAAAATAGTGCAAAAGAATAGAAATCAAAATAACGGAAACTGAAAACGAATATTTATTTTAAGTAGGACAGTCCAAAAAAGCATTCTTTTTCTACCAAACCAAGTGAAATATGCAAATATTGGCAAGGTTTTGAAAAATATTACAAAGATAACAACGCATGTTCTGAAATTCGGATTTCAGCAATTTCTAAAGCAACATACACCGATTTTCACGAACAACTGAAATAAATATTCGATTTAGCAGAAATGTAGCACATCTTTTTTACGTCAATATCTGGTTCCGCAATTTTACTATCCGTTTACCCTGATAAAAAGAAAGTTCGTTACTATCGGCATCGGCAGTAATCGGCACTGCAAAAAATTGCCGATCTTTTGACGATATTTTCTGCACATATCAGTCAGTTGAAATGCTATCAATTTCACTTCTTGGCGCATATCAGTGTATCTGATCAGAGAAACTGTTGCTCTTGCACTTGAGTTCGAAAAAGAATTTAAACGAAACGTTCTCATAAAATTTTAATGAGTTTATACTGGTTAGGGTTTAATCTATCGCATAAAATGATGTACGTATTGTCGTTTTAACAAAGCCCGCAATGAGTCTCGGTCTGGGTTTCGGCAAGTTTTAGTATTTGCCAGGTCTCGGACCCGCTTTTTTGAGCCTCGGTGGTTTGGAGCCGATACTAAGAATGGAGGATTCAGAAATATATGACTGTTTTGTAGAAGTAAAGTGATAATGAATAAAATTCTTCTGAGATGAAATTACGTAGTTACGCAATATAACGAGCAAATATTCTGAAAACACACAAAAAAGGTATGGAAACCCCAAAAAACAATGAAAAACACAAAAACTACGAAGAAAACATTTAGAACGTATTTGTTTTGGAAATTAAAATTTCTTTTCGATGATGACCTATTTTAAAATTGACCGAGACCGATGCCTTTTTAGCCGGGCTCGGTAGTCAGGCTCCTGTGTCGGTTGGACAGTGTTAAACTTTTCCTGTACTGCAAAAATTTCGCGAAAATATAGAACAAAGCACGTGCACTGCATAATAGACAGTAGCTGGATTGCACAGAGTGGGATAGAGTTTACCTAAGTACTATGTAAAATGTTTTCCGATTTTAAAGAAGCAGCCGCACGCTACTCAAACTTTGCTAAATTTATATAATCAGTTAAAAAGAAAACAGTGTATAGGCCGGTTAAGTTGCAGGGGCGTAGTTATTAGTTGAGTACTTTCGTGCAGAAAAAATTTATGGCCTGTGGGATATATAATTTTTCTAACGTCTCTGCAAAGTGCTTTTCATGCGCCTTCAGAAATTTCTGGAAAAGACTTACCCTTCTAGCCTTTTCCTTGTATACGTTGAGATTAAGGAGCAGATGTGTTGCATTCAAACATGAAAAACAAACAAATTTTATTACTTTTAGATCAGTAAAAAATACGTAGCTAGGGTTAGTGAAATACTAGAAGAAAAAACTTTCAGTACTGTTGTTGCTAAAAAGTGTTCCAGCTTCATACAGTTTTCGTCTGTTCATCATTAATTCTATATATCATTTTTCTCTCCAATTGTCGGAAAAACGTCGCAGCACAAGCACAGCACAGTTAACGATTAACGCTAAAAATATCAAAACTATAAATATGTTGAACAAGTTAAGAGCTCTCTCACAATGTATATACGCAATAATTAATACAATTTGTTGGTGCAGTGCAGCTATAGCTCGGTTCGCTAGAGCGTTAGCACGGTTAGCCAAAGCTCATTGGTTCAAATGCAGCCATGGTTTATGGACACAACCAAAGGCGCGATAAATGGATTTTACTCAGGATTTTATGCTGAACGGTTCAAATGAGCAACACAAGTATATATTTTTAACGCAGATTTTTGCACAATAAAACTGTCTAAGAAAATTATCGAAAACCCCGGTCTGCGAATGAGTATACTCACGTTAGCTATATACTTGACGATGATGAAATATACGCTATTTCACGTTTACATTAAGAATAAAGTCGATTAATCGGCATGTGTAATAAGTAATAATCCGCATTTTTCTCGAGTATCGGCATCGGCGCTGACAAAATTGGTTAATCTTTGCCAATACTTTCTGCACGCAACAGTAAGTTGGAATTCTATCAATTTCACTTGTTGGCGCATATCCGTGCATCTTATTAGTGAAACTGTTATCTTTCTTGCGATTGTGTTTGACAAAATTAGTTGAAGGGAAACGTTGTTCTCGTAAGACTATTATCCTTCATAGTTGTTATTTTAAGTCTTCGCATTTATAATTATGTAATGTTGTATGCTGTTTTTTCTTTAAACATCGTGTATTAAAATTGGAATCGGCACCGGCATATTTTCAAAATAAAAATCGGTGTAAGCATGAGACATGCTTGTCCTGGTGCATATGCAATAAATGCAATGCACATTGTGTTGTACAGTCGACACATGAATTCGACGAAAAATGCAGTTGGAGAGGCGGGCTACGTGGCGCAGTGGTAGAGTGCTCGCTTAAGGACCCATAGGCTGAGAGTTCGATCCCCGCTCCGGAGTCCCGCTTTTCCAGCTTCGTAGTTGAAAGGTCTGATGTCCCGGTTCCTACCTAGACTGACACAGTAGATAGCGCGCTGGACTGATAATCTGTCGACCGAGTTCGAAACCTCCTGGGAGCGTCCCTCATTTTCAGCTGCTGAGAATTCAGAACTAAAAACTGTCGTACCCTAGCCTACCCAACTTATCACACGGTAACCACGATTGGACCGCAATGGCAAACGGCCACGGAAGAACCAAAAATATATAAGTTGGCGGTCTAGGGACGACCTTGTAGAAAAACCGGGGGATGTGACATGCGGATGCATAAAGACAAGTAATAACCTCATACTGATGCTGCACATCGGTAAAAATCGCTAGGTAGAAACGTTTGATGTCCTTGGTTCCTATCTAGACTATCCGTATATACGTATTTTAAAATAGCTGTACAACGTGATTTTTGGTTTGGCGCAATACAAGTAATTTTGGCGCAGGCTGAAAAATAAAAACCCTGTCCTCACTGCTTTGGTAAGTTATGCGGCAGTCGTACATTTTCATCATTAGGTTTCAGCCATATACCGATATTTGGCATAATGGAATCCGCAAAGTCGTTGCTTCATACATTGTCAAATAATGTTAAAGTACTTATTAATGCTGAATTGGAAGTTTTGGATAAACTTGCCTCGCTTATTGACGGTGGTCAGTCCAAGCTGCAAGTTGTTGCTGATTATGATTTTACGATTTCGCGTGCGCATTTAAATGGATCGCGCTGTGGCACCTGTCACGGTATATTTAGGTGCATTTGATTACTTATTTGCTGTATATACTATAGGCAGGGTGCAACCGGAATTACAATATACGCAAACGGGAAGAGAATATTAAACCACACAAACGGAAACGAAAATAAAAAAACATATAACACAAAATTTTTTAATTTTTTTTTTTTTTTTTTTATTTATAATAAAATTATTTTTTTTTTTTTTTTTTTTTAATATTTACCACGATAAAACACCACATATTTATTTTATTATATTTTCAAAACATATTTAAAATAATACAAAAAAAAAAGAAAAACAAAATTATTATAAAAAATATAAAACCGGAGAAAAAAAAAAAAGCAAATCCCCACTATAGGAAATACAAGTGATTTGAGTGTATAAGGAGATGCGCGGAAAACCCTACACTTTGATCCCCCGGAAAGAAAATATTGTCGAAATGAAAATTTCAGAAAATGGTTGCAAATATGGGCTCGTTCGAAAGTTCAAATTTGAGGAATCCGATTTTGTGAATGTGAAATATGGTTTTGCAATTAAATATACAGTTATGTATGGGCTAAAACATCAAACATTGATCGACTGGAATTTTGAATTGTTACAAATTTTACAACTAATGATATGTTGACACCACCACCCTCCAGAATTTTTTTCTTTTTTTGTAAAAAAGTACGGCATTTTTGATTTTTCTAAAAAGTGACTTTCCGTAGGGAATCAAAATTTGGTCCCCCGGAAAGTCGCAATTTTTTAATGTTTAATGTTCGAAAACTACGAAAATGTTTGGTTTAGAATTAAAAAAGACTATGAAATCAAATTTCGGTTATTGTTCAAAAAATTTTCCGTGGGGGGTTACACGAATGCACATCTATATTCCCGGCTACAGTGGACTTGGTTAACCCGCTTAATAAAATCACTATTTAATGTTGGGTTTGTTAACAACAACTTATCAAACAATTTTGATACTATTTTTGACGATACCCTGATCAAACACATGTTTAGTATACGGATATATTTTTACACTCTGTGTTATACATACTCAGCGCTTTAAAATTATGGCTTGCGTGTCAATATAGCTACAATCATCTATTGAAATGACTTGAAGGAAAAAGAAGTACACTAAAGTAGCTTATTGAGGAAACCTGCACAAAGGCTCGTTTTTCGGTCAGATTAAAATAGCCAACGCTTATTGCTGCTTAAGTAATATACAGCACAAAATTTCCCACATTTTAAGGTATTGTACGTCGTTAACGGGTTAAGTAGTTATACCACTTAAAAGAGAAAAGGGCGCATCGCTAAAGCTGTTGAAAATGGAGACGTTAGAATCGATGAGCACATTTTTGACGTACGGAAGAGTAAAATAAAAGTAAGATCGTGTAATTTGGTCCACCCGTTAAGGAGTTAATAGCAAAAATGTCAAAAAAATTCCGGGGTGGGGATCAAATTGTCGCTTTCCGCACATCTCCTCGCATGGTTTTAATGATGCATGATGCATAGTTGTAAAGTGGTCTCATGGCCGTTAATGTTAGTTTGTCGTACGATGTTTTTGATATGTTGTCTCAACTAAATTATTTTTCTATTCTACTGTCTGTATTCATGCTATATTTGGTACGTAATGGATTAAATTTTCAGTCATCGAGATGCTAAAGGTTTAGGCGACAAAGTCGACTCATTATATCGCCATTATTATCCAATTGAATTCAGTTCAACGCTTACAAAAGAACAAAAGGTGCCATACATGGTAGAATGGTGGAGTAAAGCTCACGATTTGGTGTGTAACGGTAAGCTTATGTTCTTTGTCCCATATACAAGTGTACGCTTCACACTAGTGAGCCAGCATTTTCAGCAATGTTTTCAAGTAGAAAATATGGACATGGATTTGTTTCTATTCAGAAGCCAGAAACTTGTATACAAACTTTTTAGTTAGGGATGTGCCGTACCAAAACTATTGCCGATCTGATCAGATATATTGATATATACGCCAGCAAGTGACATTGATAGCATTCCAACCCACTGTTATGTGTCGGCAAAGAATCGGCAATGCTTTATTGTTTGATGCATAGGCTATTTTTTTACAATACTGAAACGTTTTTTAGTGGTCAACGTGATAACATTGCCAGTATGTAATGGTTTTGCTTATTGAATAATTTTTAACGTTTTTTGAAAAAATATGGATTTTTTTAAAATTACAGCTGGTTTCACTCGATCTGATCTCGAACATTTGGTAAAAAATTCCGATATGCATCTTCGTGATCGTTGTATAGAATTGTTCAGACTGTTGGAATCATCCAATGTGCCACTAGTCATATTTTCTGCGGGAATTGCGGATTTCATTGAAATTTATTTGTGCCAAACGATAGGGGAAGTGCCGAAAAACGCTCACGTTATTTCTAATCGTATGCTATTTTCTTGTAAGTTGTGATGATTTTTTGTGTAGCGATTGATAATTATTGTAATGCAAAACTGTCTTAAAACATTCATCAAATCGGTTGCTTTAATAGAATGAAAAATCGTAATTGTTTGTAGGTTGAACGTTTGCGACTGCTATGTATAAAGATTATGTGGGTTATACGTTACTATACGTGCTGTGCGTGTAAAAAGCATTCCGACAAATTCATTATCATCCCACTATCCTAATAGATTTTCAAGGAAACAGTTTAATGTCCCACATTTATAGCTACCTGCGGACATTTATGTATGGTTATGCTGAAACTTTGTGCAGACACACAGTTGTTTGCAAATACAGTGTATTGGACAAAACATTAGCCTTCTTCAATATATATCGTTTGAACACATTTTTTATATAAATCCTAGGTTTGAAGGTCACAACTTAGCTGAAAATAAAAATTCGAAAAAGTTCCATTGGTATTTTTTCACGTTTAGCACGTTTGACTATAGTGTAAAAGAAGTCCTGGGCGGACCATCTCTGACATGAAATTGACGCGCTACCTACGGTTTAAGAAGCAGATAGCCTAACCACTATACCATAGGGATCCGAAAGCATTAGATTTTGTATCTGTTAATGGACGTACATAAATGATCTTTGAATACCATTAAAATAAAGTTCTGCAGCACATTTGTATTTGAATTTTTAGTACTGGGCAAGAAGATTTCCAGAGGGGGAGAAAAAAGTTTTCTAACACAGAGTTAGTTTAATGCAAATAAGAAGAACACGTCTGTACATTAAATAACTGCTGTTTGCTAATTGTAGGTGAACATAACAAATCAACGTCGGTCACTTTTGCAGAGCTTGAAAACCGACCGCAGTGTTGCCAAGCTAACTGCGATGTGAAGCTATCGGGATTCCGTGAGCCGCTCATTCATACGTTCAATAAAAATGCATCAGTGGTTTCGTTGCAGCATCGTAATGCAATAAATTATTTGGCAGGTTAGCAGGAGTTGTTGCACAGGGCACCAGGCAGGAATATTACTAAAGCCCTATTCACACGTGCAAGTTTTTGCTGCTAGAATTTGCAGCTTGCGTGCAAAATTTGCATTTTTTCATCAGCCAATAAGAAATCGGGTGTAATAAATTCAGTGAGCTTACATAGTTATTCACATGTGCGAACAAAGTTTTTAACTATGATTTTTAATGAATTATTTGCAGCTGCAAGTCTCAGATTTTTGACAAAACTTGCAAGTGGAATCTCTGGAACGGCTGAACCGATTTTGATAAACTTTTTGTATGAAAGCCAATTATCCTGGGGTGTTAAAGCCTAAATTAGGACTTTTTACAATGTTTCACTAATTATTACGGTTAAAAGCAATCTAATTTCAGCAATAAAAGGTTTTTGGGTACGAGAAATCTGAATAAATTGTCTACAAATCCACAAAACCGATAATCGAATAGTTAGCTAGTAGCTAATTTGCGTATTAGCTTAATTGACAAAACAGAATTAGGAATTTTTAAATTATTTCAATAATTATTAGGGTGACTGGAGGGTTTTGGGTTCGAGGAATCTGAATAAATTGTTTGCAAACCTCCAAAACCGATAAATGAATAATTAGCTAATAGCTTATTCGCATATTAGCTCAATTGACAAGGCAAAATTAAGACTTTTTAATTAATTCAATAATTATTAGGGTTACTGAATGTTTTTTGGTGCGAGGAATCTGAATAAATTGTTTAGAAACCTCTATAACCGATAATTGAGTAGTTAGCTAATAGATCATTTGCATATGAGCATAATTGATAAGCCTAAATTAGGCGTTTTTACAATATTTCACTAATTATTAGGGTTACAAGCAATCTAATTTTAGCAGTAAGGGGTTTTTGCGTACGAGAAATCTGAATAAGTTGTCTACAAATCCTCAAAACCCATAATAGAATAGTTAGCTAATAGCTAATTTGCGTATTAGCTTAATTGACAAAACAGAATTAGGAGTTTTTAAATTATTTCAATAATTATTAGGGTGACTGAAAGGTTTTGGGTTCGAGGAATCTGAATAATTTGTTTACAAACCTCCAAAACCGACAAATGAACAGTTAGCTAATAACTAATTTGCATATTATCATAATTGCTTACGTGTGTTAGAGCTTCGCTCAATGAATGTAGTCTCACTACGACTGGTATTATCTGTGTCAACGGCAGAGTATATAATTGAATCGATATTTAAATTACAGGTCATCCAAATGTATTTTTGATGGGTGATTCTGTGGGCGACGTACAAATGGATACAGGTGTGTTAGAAGAATCTGTTGCGCTTAAGCTCGGATTTTTAAATTTTGACCGACCTGATTTGTGCGATGAGTACAAAAACGTTTACGATATTGTTATTCTTGATGATCAGTCAATGGATGTGCCTCTTGCTATATTGCGTGCTGTGATTGGTGACAACAGTTGCGGATCGGCAGAAGACGCAGGAAATTTTAACTAAGATACATAGTCAATTAGTGTAGCATAATTTTGATCATTGATTTTATTGCTGTTGGCCAGGATTCCACCGTAATTTCTGCGTAATTTCAATTCCGGTTCCGGCGTTGAAAGGCGCACGAACCGGAATTTTACATTATGTGAAAAATAATCTTGAAACAAAAAAATTACGCACGTCTCAAAAGTTTTGCTTTACTCAGCTTCTATTTGCAACCTGTGTTTCGAAGTATATTACTTATTCGACGTACTTATGTGTTTGTAAACTTTGAAAAACTGACTTAATCAGTCCACGAACACCATAATATTGTCATTACGGATGTGCCGATACCAGAATTTTTGCCGATTCCTATAGCGATGCCGAATTTTATTTTGAAATTTTGACGATATACCGAATCTAACTTTAGTACACCATGCTTAATACTCCAGATACGATACTTCATCACATCATTATATGAAGACGTATATCTAAAATATACAACAGATACAAAATGATAAGCTTAGATACGTCGCTTCAGAAGTGTTAACATATATTAGCAAATAGCGCGTCTGTCACAAAGTAGAATATTTTATGTTCTACTTGGGTGGCAATTCAATTATACCTGACATGAAGGCTGCGATCGGATATAAATTTACCGGATCCAGATAATAAAATTGTTACCGGAACCAGATATGGCATTAAGATTTGTGTATTGTTTGAAGTATTTGAGTCGCACAAAATATATTTTTACTGAATTGAGATTAGTTGTTAGCTTGAAGATGTGATTTTTACTTCAACGTAACAAGACTTGAACTTCTTGGCTTGACGAGAAATGCAATTTTGTGTACCGGACCGAATACTGATATCGGTTTTTACAGGGCGTCCAGTTGCACTCTGGGCGCATGGTACGCCGTGGCAAACTTTCTTCCTCAAATAGATTCGGGTTGCAAAGTAAATGACTGTAGAGTTTTGTTTTGTTGACTTTATATTGTTAAATTTCGCTGTTAACAAGTATGTTTCCGTAACAAATATTTACTGCCGAGTTTTAGGTGTGCGTTTTGTCTTTTTACATTTCATCTGAAGGGAAAATAATGTCACTGGAATGTATTATTATTATGATATATTTACCAGGATACAAGCTAAAATAAAAAATACTCAAAGCTGAAGTCGCCAAGTTTTGTCAGTGTTGGAGCAAAATCACTGAACAATACCACCTTTAGATAAACAATCTAACAAAAGTTTTACTATAAATGTAGGTTAATTATTTTCTTCTATAAAACTGAATGCAAGGTATGGTTGCGCATTAATATAGGTTAAAAAGACTCCGCTGTGCGGAGTAGCTGGCATTAAATTGGTAGATAACTTGCTAGGAAGTGGTGTATTTGATAATCCGATATTTGTGTGTACACTTATGTATATAATGTGCTTTTCTCGTACCACATGTAGGTTATTTGATAGCAATAAAATGCTATAGTCTGGATATCTTCGACGCGAATAATTTGAAATGAAATTGAAAGTGCGCTCATTAAGCTGTAGTACAGAACGCGCTGTTCCTGCTCAACTGACTCCATGTTCAGATAAAATGCAGTGTAACATTTTATAACGAATAGGGCACACCCTAAAGTCTGCCTTCAGCTCAAGAACGAGTTTCGGTAAAGTTGTCCAGAGGTTGTTAAAGTTCGGCAGTGAAATATTTTGAGGAATTTACTTCGTTCTACACGTATTGAACATTTTGAATTCCCATGTATTTGTCAATAGAAGCCTAAAAAGTTTAATAACACTAAGTAGCAGGATGCAACTGGACGTGAACGCACTGGAGTCGGAAGCCACAAAGGTAAAACGGAAATTGGTATAAAACTGGTTTAGAAGTTGCTATAACTTCAAGCAATGCCAACGTACTGTTGCCAAAATTTCAGTTTCTCGGCAATTAAAGCTTACACAACTCCCCAAAGACAAACCAAACCACTTAGGGGAACATTTTTTTAAAAATCCAAAAAATTTCACTATCGAAATTTCCGGTACTTCCGCAATATTTCTACCGGAGCCGGGTCAGACCCTTGGTTGAACCCTAAAATAGATATGGTTCATCCATTGTTATACAGTACTGTAAAAAATTGTACCCACGTGCGAATTCCCAAGTTCAAAAAAGTAATGTTTCCAAATTTGATATCTAAAACTCACCCATATCCAGTACGCCTACCAAACAACTGGCCCATGTATAGAACAGGGCCGGAACAGTAGTATAAGCATATTCCAAAGCCTAAGCGTATGTATGAGCCTATTCTTAAGCCTAAGCAAAAAATAGTCTAAAGCTTAAACTGACTCTATTAATATAGCCCGTCCAGAAAACGATCCGACCCTTTTCTATACATAGGCCAGACAACTGGTAAACCCTCTGAATGGAGTATACTTCGTCACGTTATCGCACATACACATGCCACTTTGTCTCAGTACGTCATAGAAAGGACATCTGCTTTGTCCCGAGCGTCACGAAAGGAATCTGCTTTTAACATAATAACTGTCACTCGTCAACCGACAGTATGGTCCATCATTTCGTCGTCCCCGATAACTCGACAACACGGCAAATTGTCGCCTGCCAGTTGGTACGACAACTTGTCGATCCGACGAGCTGTCTGGACGACAAGCTGTCGTTAGCCAAATGATCATATTTATTAAGCTTGTTTCACGCGCGGCTCCGCGAAATTGGGTTCTTTCGCCTTCGGTTACGCAGTTACCAGGGTACAACTGGAGGTATGCCTCCGGCAGAAAATCGTCCTCCGGCTCAGGTAGAATTTTGCCGAAGGTTTCGGCAATTGCGGTAGTAAAATTTTGCATAATAGCGTAAAACCAGTCAACTTTACAACATATTGCAGATATTGGCTAAAATTAACTATCACTTTTACTACCTAATTTCGCTTCATCTCCGGCTCCGGCAAGTTTGTTGAGCTCCGGCATTTTTCACCTCCGGTTGCATCCTGACAGTTACACACTAGAAAGCTCGAGATAAATTGTGAATCCCAAATATATAGTCGGTCCAGACCTAACTTGTTACACTGCAAAAAATGGTGAGTCAAATTGACTCTCTTCGAAATAGGCTTTCCTGACTACACAGAGTTAAAATTCGACTCCGCCTTAGTCAAATTCGACTCAATTTGACTCTGTCGCAGTCGAATTTTGACTCAGTTTGTGTAGTCAGGAAAAGCCTATAGAGAAACAATTTGACTCATCATTTTTTGCAGTGCACCTCGCTCAAACAAATGACACAAAGCAACAACGTTTACTGCTTTTATACAAACAAAAAACAGTCATCCAGTTGAAACATGGTTCAACGAAAACCATGGCTGGGCGAGTGAAAATGCATCGTTCACGGAGTGCAGGCATTGTACCACAGGCTTTGACGCTTATTTTGACATAAGTAATTTTCACACTCCATGTTTTGGTCTGTCAAACATCATCATCAGATGTTTGCCAAATTTTTTTGTTAAAAATATAACCATGCTTTGATAGCAGCCATCCGCTCGACAGATTATATATCTAAATATATACACTGCAAATGTACTAAAACGAGATCAAAGGTGCATTACAGCGTAAACGCAGTAGTTGCGACAATTATATTCATTGCCATATAACACAATTTGCGATACTTTCAATAGTTCAGTAGCAGGTTAAAACTAAGGCCCGTGTTCTCCAATGCGTGTAGCGTTCATCTTCAGTTAGCTGCTGATAGGAATTTTCGCACCAGTTAACGCTGAGACAGAACATTTAACACATTTTCCGCGTTCGATTCGCTCTACTCTATACCAAATTTGACTTCAGCAACTGCAATAGCGAGTTTAAACCTATTACTAACTGATGATAGTTGCTATACACATTTGAGAATATGGACCACTATTTTAGCCGGATATCAGCTTACGTTTCACTTAACGACTTGTATCTGTATATTTTCCTTACTTTTAACCCTTTCACTCATAGAATATATTATGAGCAACTGAATACAATAAGGTACGAGCAATACACACACTGTGAGCAGTGTTTAACAGTTATAACATATATGCGCTGTGCAAAATCTTCACAAGACGTGAAAGCCTACTCGGGCTCGAGCGTCAAGCTCCTATGGCTCAGTGGTCATCGTAAACGCCTCCCACCCATGAGACTGGGGATCGAATCTCACGTTGAAATTATATGTCATGTGAAAAAGGGTTAATTACAACTCTTAATATTTGAAGCTAAATGCCTCTGTTTTATAGAGCAAAAATAGCTTAAACTGACCAAAGTTTCATTAACAACGAAACATATTCTGATTTGTAACATTCGAACCATTGAATGGTGGGGTTTTCCATTCGGCACATGGCTTGTATCTGATTTGCCCTACTTCTTTAACATTTACAGAGTTCCCATGGCTGCGTAAGTAAATGGTTAGAGCCGCGGACCAGTAAT
This sequence comes from Enoplolaimus lenunculus, assembly GCA_030248215.1. Lineage (NCBI taxonomy): Eukaryota > Metazoa > Nematoda > Enoplea > Enoplida > Thoracostomopsidae > Enoplolaimus > Enoplolaimus lenunculus. Next base: position 17,603 of record JASANG010001985.1, read on the forward strand.
CCGGACGTTGTGGGTTAGAGCCCTACCGCATCAGCAGCAAAATTCCCGTGAAGGGCTCTATATGGTACTGGTTTACTTACAATGAACAACCTTGGCAATGGCATATGCTATAAGTGCAAACCTTCATCAAAACTACTTACATTAATGCTGTTGTCGCCGATGCTCTATTCCGAAGACTAAATGAATTCTGGGTTGCTTCTGGTTTTGTTATGTACTTCAAATTGGATGTGTTCATGACGCACGGAGACCCTGCACTTCTGAGATCCACAAAAAATAGCTGGAGTGGGTCAGTTTGAAAATCAACCGTATGAACTGGGGCCGTTTAGGCTCGTCCCCTTTTCTGGTAGGACCACACAAGAGTTGCTTTATATTTTAGACCATCCTAATCTGCAAAAAATGGTGAGTTAAATTGACTCTCTTCGAAATAGACGTTTCCGGACTACACAAACTGAGTCAAATTCGACTCCGCCAGAGTACCTCAGTGAGTCGAATTAGATAGACTCTGGCTGAGTCGAATTTGACTCAGTTTGTGTAGTCCCGAAAAGCCTATTTCGGAGAGTCAATTTGACTCACCTTTTTTGCAGTGTATATATTTCGCTTAGGAATAGGCATTGGCTTAGACTTAGGTTAACGTTTACTCCTGAGTTACGACCTTCATAGTGGCATTGGCCGTAATTGCTGATAGATGGCATACGCATTTCAGAAAATGTGCCAAGACCTCACTAGTAAATTTGTTCAGCTAAATTATTTAAATAGTAAATTTCGAAATGAATTCTAATTTTGAGTTGGAATGGCAGTATTTTCTCGATTATAATCGTTCTGTAATCGTACAAAATTATCAACAAACATCCAAAAAAGTGCAAAAATACAAATGTTGACCAACTTAAAACAAACAAAACACAGATATCAGCAATATATACATTAACCAGAGGCGTAGCACCAAGTTTAACAGCCACTAAAATCCAAAATCGTGAACATTAATTAATATACCGCTGCCGAAATGTTATTTACTACAATTTCACACAGTTGACTATTAAAACAAACAACGCCCGTCCCAATACCATTTGTTAACTGCTACGCCTCTGGACATTAACATTGAAACTCATTACTGAAATCACAATATCAATACTTGAAAGTAAGTACTTTTAGGAACAAAGTAGGTAAATATACACAGTATACCACAAGACTCAAAGTGACTTTAAAAATCACAATCAAATGGAACAGTTGATACACATGACATGTTTTACGCCGCGATTATTTCGGCAAAACTTCTATTTACACTAATAAAATTCGCTAAAGCCCTATTCACACGGGCTAGTTTTTACTACGAGAACTTGCAGCTGCAAATTTCACGCAGAACATGCATTTTTTCATCAGCCAATGAGAAAGAGGGTGTAATAAATTCATTGAACTTGCCTGGTTATTCACACCTAAGAACTAAATTCCTAGCTGTGATTTTTAATGAATTATTTGCAGCTGCAAGTTTTTCGAACGGGATTTTGAACAAAACTTGCAAATGCAAACTGCAGCTACAAGTTCTCGCAGCAAAAACTTGAGCGTGTGAATAGGGCTTTACTCAATAACCTAAGTAGGGATATACGCGTTCTCTGATAATCACAATAAAACATGAAAACGTCTGTCAATGTTGTGGTCAAAATGTTCATTATCGTTTTTATTATATTCGTTTTAGAACAAACTCATGCAGTTTTATCGACACCTGGCCCGTATTTACAAATGTGTGTAGTCCGATTAAATCAATAATTCCTGCTTCGTAAACCAGGTATATGAAAGCTGATAACATCCAGCCATCATCAATTTAAGAAGCGGTATCGACTTGCTCTCTATTAAAGGTGTCCCGGAGCCACGATTTTTGCCGGGGCCAGGGCTCGGGGCTAGGATTATGGCTTGCTATAATAATAAGCCACGTCATAAAAACGCCTCAAAAAATACATATTCACACGTATAGAAAGCGAGATAAATCGCATGCCTGAAGTGCCAGCGTAACATACGATGCTGTTTTCTGGTTATAAACCTATACGACATACAGATATGTGTCTGTGATGAACAAATAGCTGAGAAATACTTATATAATCGTAATGTATTTTCACATGCATGTTTGACTTAACGTATTTCTTATTGGTTTCTTTCAATTTACGTATATATTATATAATAAACGTAAAGGCCCATGTATAGAACAGGGCCGGAACAGTAGTATAAGCATATTCCTAAGCCTAAGCAAAAAAATTAGTCTAAAGCTTAAACTGACTGACTCTATTATAGCTTCTCTGGAAAGTACAGGGTTATGGCTGCAAAATCTGAATTTTCGGGCGGGAATCCCCGGGTATTTGAATTCAAGTACGTAAAATTAATACACAGTACAGTTATCGCCAATTTTTTTCCCATACAATTTATCCACATGTTTTATATAAACTTTACGTTCAATGTTTTTGTTTTGATCTTTTAATGAAAATCAAAGCTACTGGTACGAATCATACAGCTGATAGTAACATCACGGTTTGAATTTTTATACATAACAGGTCCCGACACTTTCTGGCCGCGGCCCCGGGACAGCACTACTCTCTATATATCAACGATGAAATCCTTTATCATATTACATATTGATGTAACTCGAGGCTTCCGCAATACCCCAATTATGCAGGTATACTTTGCAGGCTGCACTGTGATTGCGACACGTTCGCCACAAAACAATGTCTCCAACAACAATTTTTCACGCAGCAACAAAGTAACAACTAAAAAACACAATGAATAACAAACTAAACAAAAAAATGATAAAGTATACCAATCTAAAGCTTTACTGGAACTGACTCGGTATTCGGAACCTTTGAGGACCCTAAACTCGCTCTCTTGTTACACCCTTGAACCAAGCTGCACTCCTTATGTTTTGAACGATACAAGGAATTTAAGTACCTTATTTAAACCAGTAACAACGAGTTTCCAACAAGACAAAAAACCAGCCAAACTTCTAAGAATGACGTAAAATTAATCGGCTAAAACTTGAGTTACAGCATTTCAAAATAAATTCCCGGACCCGGATATTTCTATAAAAAACCTGAAGTCGGAATTTTTAAGAATGTAAAAACCATACCCAGACCCTGATTTCTTCTATAGACTAAACCGGACCCGGAATTTTTTGTAACATAAAATGTGAACATGATCCAAATTTGTTTTAAAAAAGGCAGGAATTTAAGTCTCCATCTATAATCTAGCAGGTCATTTTAACAGTGTTTCTGGACATTTGATTAATAGTTTAGCATGCAATCTTTGACTCAGATCAAAGCATACCAACCATTTCTAATATTAAGCCTTCGTAATTGTTACCCAAATACATTTGGCGCGGATCCGGCATTTCTCGAAGCGAAACCCCGCATCCGGAATCTCTGTAAAAATACCCGCATCAACCGAAATACCTAACCCGGTTGTTTCAATAGTTTACACCATTGGATCCTGTCTTACGAAATTGTTTGCCTTCGTCGCCTATGTTTTATGATTTTCCTTAACGAAAAATTCCAAAATGTATTGTACATAATTTACACATTAGGAAGGCAAAACGTTGAACATTTTTGTTGACTGAAATGTTAGGGTAAACAATATTACAGCTAAACCTGGAACGTCGGTAGCCAAGATTTTAGAAAATCAAAGCGGTTACATTGTATAGAAGATTGCAAAAAGGTCCTTGCGCTACCATTCGAAAAACTTCCCACTCACCCTTAAGAAAAACACAAAAGGAGGTTTGATGTTTAAGCTCTCCATGTCCTTGAATTAAACATATTATAAAGTACTATATATCTTATGAATCAAATATACAGAAACATAACAACAATAGCAATAACAACAAGTATCGAATATGTGGAGACGGTGACGAAACTACTGAGCACATCATTATCGACTACTCCGCTTTCGAACTACAATGACAACGTCTTGGAATACACTAGACGATTTATGTCAAAAACCGATAGAGGCAGCTAAGCTTTGATTTGGCTTAACCTCCAACACAATGAGATAACAACAACAACATCGAAAGCATAAAATGACTTGTCAAAAATGCATTTATAACAATAAAAGTGACATTAGTGGAAATGAGAACTTGGAAATCGTTGTCTAACGCAAAAGCCAATCACATTGATTATATTTTAGAAGTGGAGCGACATAGCACAAAATCTACGAAGTTTTGAGCACAACGGTACTACACTGAGTAATGTGCATTCAAACATCAACAAACCGCTTTGGTGTTCCTAAAAATAAAAACAACCTAAACTAAAGCTATTATGATTAATAAAAGATCATATTTCTTTCATATCAGCAAAAACCATCAAACAAAAACTAAAACAACTTGCTTCTAAAAACTTATTCCAAATTCCTAGAAACCCTTCGACATCCACCCCAGCAATTTATAAAAACCAGTGTCGAGAATTATAACTTACGCCAAAAACGTACATTATAGCCTCGAAGTAATCGCTATCCTTTATGCAGGTTCCAGGATTTATAGGAACTACGTAATAAAATTAACCGTGTATTCCTAATTAGTTTACTACAAATTTCAACTTGAACCGAAAAGTTAAACAGAACAGTTGGCCTTATAACAACCACCTGCGTATCTCCAATTGGCTGAAACTCCAACTTGTCGTTTTCAACTCCACCACATTTTTACTTACCATGACAAGCAACTGCATCGTGCGGATTGTATAGCTTCAAACCTTTGACATTTTCACAGGGCATTGGATCAAGGTATTCAACTTCTTCTGGGCGTGCTGAAAAGAGACAAATTCAATTTTAATATAATACAACACAACAAGGGTGCAACCGGAAATATAAAATACCGGAACCGGAATTATAAAATACCCGAACCGGAAAATTAAACAAATACATGAACCGGAAAAACAAAAAATACTTATTACCGAAAATTCATTTTTAACGCTATTTTATCACTTTTAATGGTGCAATCATACCATTTAGGATGCCAAAATTTTGAAAAATGTAGTATATGATAAATTATGAAGTATGGCGCAAATTGAAAATTTTGACCATACACGCTCAGACAATTTTGGAAAAAAATTAGAATTATACGTTAGTTTTTCTTAAATTTTCGAATCAGAAAGAATGTTAACTACCGAAAATACCGGATTTATTACCGGAACCGGAGAGTAAAAATTACCAACCGGAATTCCGGTTGCACCCCGAATACAATACAGGTACGTTGCCGTGCCCACATAACATTCATTACGATGCCGTCTGACTCACGGGCGTAAGCAAACCATAGTACATGAATTTTTATTTCAAAAAGCCAAACAGACATGGTTATCAACACACAAAGCAAATTGTCTGATATTCATGCAAAACTTGTCTGAAATGTCAGACAATAATTACATATGCTTTATATGGTAGAGATTTTTGACATGTCTTGAGCTTCCGGCTGTTATTCTATTTCAGACACGAATTTCTAATAATTTCCGAAGTCCAAAACTTTTCAGATTTCATAATTTAAGAATGTAAAGGTCATAAAATTTCAAGACGATTTCTTGTGTCTGTGTACGATCTTTCTCAAAGCATATGACTCCAATCTAAACTATTCAGTGTTATCAAAAACTAGGAATGTGTCCATTAATCAGCATCGGCCAGCAATAATCGGCACTTTTCGTGAGAATAGGTGTCATAAAATTATATCGTTCGTTGTGGTTAGGGTTTGAATATTTACATTGATGTAATTTAGTATCCTATCTTTTCTTTTAGAATCGTGCATTACAGCTGGAATCGGCATCGGTTCGTCATATTTTTAAAATAAAAATCTGCATCGGTATCGTCGGCGCCGGCCAAAATTTCTATATCGGCGCATGAAAACCAATTAATTACCGAAAACCGTTTTTCTGATCATTTGAAAGCAAAGTATCTTATACGTGAAACCGTCATCTCATATTTTGTGTACTTAACGCAGTTAGAAAGTTACATCAGCTACCACTAAATGACAATGAATGCTAAAATCCATACTTTAAGGCATCAGGCTTTGATACAGCTAAAAACGTACCAATATAGTCGCCTTTTGCCTCAGCGCGGCATTTCATATACAATGGGCATCGTTCCCAACAACAACACGTAATCACTGTTGCGGTAACCAAACAGGCAAAAAACACTACAGACACTGAGATTCCAACTGCGACCCTTCAACAGCATAAACAGTTCTGAGCACAATAAATGCATAAATATTTAAATCTATCCCTGAAAAGCTCAGCGAATGATTAGCTGATTAAACTTAATTGAACTGTGAATTTTGTATTTGCGTCAATGCGCATAATTTTTGATTCAGTATTACTTTTAGTTAGAGTTTCCGAGAAAATCACTAATTTTGATGCAGGTACGTAAATATAAATGGTAACAAAAAGTACAAGTTAAACTAAAACCGAATTTTAAATCATCATAGAACTCGACCATAAAGCTAAAGAATAAACACACGTCAAAACAATTCCGTACTGTTCCTAAAACAATGCGAAAACTACAGTTTTATGCTGTTTAAAATGTTTGCGCGAATTCTCAAATTTGTCCAGCCCTATTACCAGTTAGCGATAAGTTTTGTAGCTTTAGATGCAGCACATGACGAGCTGACAAATTTAGCATGTTTTTGTATTCAATTTATCCTTCTGTGCAAATTATGAGATCCGTAATCGCAGGAGCTGTTTGAAAACATATCGCTAAATAGTGATAGATGCGCTATGTACACTTGAAAATGTGGGCACTAAATTCATACCTACCCCTGCTTAATTTCGTAAAATCGCCGTTGACGACAACAATCAGTTTGTACAGGTTCACAGCATTCTGTTGCGTCTGGGTTGTCTCCACTCTCAGGCGGACAATAGTAGCGTTTAATAATTTCTTCAGCTTCAATTTCAAGACCATTAGCATCCAACGTTTTCACTTTACCCTTCTTTCCACCGCATACACGGCTGTAAGTAAAATTCAATGTACCAAAACAAAACAATCGACGTAGCTAGGATTTTAGGAAGGGGTCCTGTCTATAAAAATTTCAACGGTGGTTTCTTGTATCACCAAATGAACAGGATCCTGAAACACAGTTGGCTCCGGTGGGATAAACTTCAATTCGGAACGAAATGCAGTTACTTTCAATAAAACATTCAAAGGTTGGGTGTTTATGTTATCACCAACTGAAAATGTTTCTAAAAGCCATGGACAAAAATCACAAAAAAGAAGTGGATATTTTACCCCCCTGGCAACGCCCTTAACCACATAACGTACCGATACGTTTTCACTTTACCCTTCTTTCCACCGCATACACGGCTGTAAGTAAAATTCAATGTACCAAAACAAAACAATCGACGTAGCTAGGATTTTAGGAAGGGGTCCCTGTCTATAAAAATTTCAACGGTGGTTTCTTGTATCACCAAATGAACAGGATCCTGAAACACAGTTGGCTCCGGTGCGATAAACTTCAATTCGGAACGAAATGCAGTTACTTTCAATAAAACATTCAAAGGTTGGGTGTTTATGTTATCACCAACTGAAAATGTTTCTAAAAGCCATGGACAAAAATCACAAAAAAGAAGTGGATATCTTACCCCCTGGCAACGCCCTTAACCACATAACGTACCGATCTTCTTCGCCTTGTTGCATAGCCGATGCATATTCGCATGAACATATCAGAATCACTGCAAATATAAACAAGAGATGGTTTAAACTTGTAATTCCACACATTACATTTCTTTATGTTGTTATTATACAGAGAAAATGCAATATCTAAAAAGGTTTAAGTTTGCGTTGAATCTCCTGTCTCAAGAATAACCTAATTATACAAACTGTACGGTAAATAAATTAGATCGATCCAAACTGCCAGTAGCTGTTTGATGAATGCGCTAGTCTTTTTTATATAGAAATTAGAGGTGTATATCTTGCCAACGCTAAATTTTCAGACAAAGATACACTACGTATATGTTTACTCAGACATGTATCGACAGATATATCTTACATACAACGTACCGCAAATCATCAAATATAATGACATAGTGCGTCGTGTGCGTTCTTCGTCCATTTTGTAGCACGAGTAAAATTATATATTTATTATGCAAAAATATCTTAAATAACACAACATCAAATCCGTAATAGAATTTTAATAATTTGGCAGGTTAAGCATAATCGCGAATGAAATGCTGCATATTTGGTTTGTTCCAAGTAAATTTCGTAATTTGGCATTCATGGCAGGTTCATACAAAATGAGTTTAAAGTAGTACAGTATGGCAATAACATTATGATCGATGCGTTATCTCCAATTTTGTGTGTTATCCAAATATTAGTTAAACGGTGCGGCGGTAACATTAATCCTTTTCATGTTATACAAATTACGCATGATTCAATGTGGTGAAGAATATGCCGCTAGCTAGATATTTTGGTGTTGGAGACTTTGAATAAACTACTGGTTCAAGTTTACTTTAAAGGCCGTCCCATTTTCTTGCACGATTTCGACAGAGTAGAATTGAAATTTAACAACTTTATGGTTAGATTTAGGATTAGCACTTATTCTTACGTTTAGACAAAGGGGCCCATGAATTAAAGACCAGGCACGGAACGTTTTTCTGCTGAACTGAAATTGAATAAAAGTATTTCGCTTTAGACTAATTTCTTTGACAAGGCTAAGGTTTGGCAGTATGCGTTTGCGACTGTTTCGCTCCTGTTCCATACATTGGACCTTACTTTTTGGTATATTATAGCAATTTTGCATAAGACCTCAGTGTGTTAAAACAAAAATTATTGCTGCTTGTATGGGTGCAATCACTGAATAACATTGCGTGGAATATTACAGGTTTTATTCAAAAAGTTTATAAACGCAACTTTTGTGGATTTTTTGCATATACTAGGCTGCAGCATCAATTAGAATTTCCTATGACACAGAACCCATGAGCTCATAACTTTGGGATTCAAACCTCCCACGCCACACAAAATTGATTCAAAAGGTTTGGTTGTAACTGAAAAGTTTCCTCCTACTGTGTCGTGAAATATACACAAAATTAGGTGCGCTAAAGACCAGCCATCAAAAATGACGCAGCTCGTCGCAATTACGCAGTATATACAGGGTACAACCAGAACTACAATTGACCGGAACGGGAATCGGAATTTGAAAATTACCGGAACCGGAAAAAGAAAAATACATGCCACCCATAAAATTAATTTTAATTTTTCTTGCAATATTATTGATGAAATAACCCCAGTTGGGGATATGGGCCCAAGTATAGAACAGTGTCGGATCGTTTTTCGGAGGGGCTATAATAGTCAGTTTATTAAGCTTTAGACTATTGTTTCTTAGGCTTAGGCTTTAGGAACAGGCTCATCCATACGCTAGGCTTTAGGCTCAGGAATATGCTTATACTACTGATCCGTCCCTGTTCCATACATGGGCGAGATAGGTGTTCACGTTATCTGTTGTATTTTAAATTTTCATAATTTACGTAAAACATGTGCTTCCGAAACAAAAATTTAGGTTCGTAAACCCGAAAAGCGGAGTTTCGGATATCCGAAATAGAAAATTTAATTTGTGATATCCGGATAAATATCCGGCAAAAATTGCCCGATATGAAAAAATATCCAAGCTCATCATTAACTCGTATACCGGGCCATGTAAAGATTTAGGCACCGAACATTTTGCTGTGGGACTGCAATAAAGTAAGGTTAAGTTTCAACAATTTTTTGCTCAGGGCTTAGGTACCTATAAGGTTAGTCTCACGTTTACGATTACTACTGTTACGCTCTGCTCTATAGATAGGCCCGTGCATTTACTATATAAAGTTTTATTTGTGAATTATAATAAATTTCAGAATTTCGATCAATTTTCGGACATGAGACAGGGATAACGAATGCGTATATTTCGCTCATAAACTACATCGCCAGCTTGATTTAATAAAGCTTCATACAAATATGCGAATTGAAATACGTCATATTATATCTGTACAGTATTTAAGATGAAATTCGATTATTTTTGTTAGAAACGATGCCAGTTGCATTAAATACAGCGTCTTTCGAACATACAGCGATATTCGTGTGATTATTGAACAGCAAGAACCATTAATTATTGCGTTAAGTAATTTTACAATTATTTTTTCAGTGTATTGTGCTACAAACTAAAATTGCGCAACAATAAGAAACTACAATTCTCGTAACTTTCTTAGCAAAATCCAATCCATATTCTTATCAGAAACTATAAAATTATATATCAACGAAAAGCACATCCTAAAAACCCAAAAATATGAATTATATATACACTAAACGCGAAATAAGAAGAAAAACCACACTTAATAGGTTATCGAACCATTTTAGCCAACAGTGTAAACGTGGAGATAAACGATATACAATTGTAAATTCCATATTGTAGACCACTGCAAGGGAGTCGTTATACTTGTAACAGCTGTCCTATATATTACAGTTGCCCCGACGCCAAGATTTTTACCAGGGCCGGGTGCTGTACCAACCGGGGCCAAGTTAGATTACGCAAAAATACTATCAACATGAGCTACGGTATACATAATATATACGTATATGGCGGCTAACAGTGGTAAGTCTATATATTGTGTACATATCGTGCATATACAGTAATCCGTGGGGAAATAAAAAAACACATGTAATTTCTTGTGATTTTCATATTTTTGAAACGAGAACAGAGCGCGATAGGATTGTTCTGCATGGCAGTCAATTAACCCTTTCTCATATAATGCCTAGTCTCACGGACGGGAGGCGTTTACGATTTCCACACTAATTTATTGCTCGTATATTATTTGTATTTAGTTGCTCGTACTGTATGAGTGAGAGGGTTAAGAATCGTGAATAAAAATTGGCTAGGACATCTCTAATATATCGGTATGATACGAAAAACTAGGCGAGTAAAATATCGGTATGATACGAAAAACTAGGCGAGTAAAACTGTTTTAATTGTATGCAAAATCTCTGCAAAAACTATGGTTGGTGATACCAATATTATTCAACTGTGAATCTTGTGCAGTCATTTACATAAAACTAATGAAACCAGTCAGAAGCTGTCTCAACTTCCAACAGATTTCTCTAAATTAATGCAAGCAAAGATAGAAGACAGACAAGTACAGTAAAGTTAACTACGAGACAACACCAAATGGCAACTTTATTACATATACACTAAAAGAAGGGAGTGACCCAATAAGGGATTTACAGGACCGAATGTAAACCGGATATCATATGTAACTGATGTGCACTGTTCGAAGTGCATGTTCGATCCACGTACAAGCATATACTTTTATATTTAGTTAAAACTAATTGCGTTGATTTTTTTGTTTTAATTCAGTTATGATTTTCTAGGTGAAGTAGTGGGTTTTCACGTATGTTTTTCAAAAAACTCAATTGAAAGCCCGCAATCTTGTGCCATAAATCGAGCCATTCCGAGAGAACCCCAATTGGAATTAACTACAAAACGAGTTTAGCTGCTCGCTAATTTTGCTCGCCAGGTTTCTGCAACCACTCAACTTCTATTTTGACAGCTGGTTACCAAATAACGATCCGATGAATCCGTCACCGAACCAAAAAACAAAACATTGTATACAGATGGGAAAGAAACTAACATCGCGCTTGGCTTCTAGCTCGATCTACTCACGAGTTTCAGTTCATTGTTATACATTGCGCTTGTTCCTCTTCCTGACAGAAATTTCTAGGTCCACTATAACGGTTGACGAATAGCTCCTGTTGTTGTATTATAGCTGCTTTGCTATAATATGTCCGCCCAAAGGTCTCACTTCAACCCAACCATAAAAACTGATAAATAAACAAACAAACGAACAACAGCGTACGTCACCACTTGGCAACTCAACGATAACGAAATCATAGTAGTGTAAATCAAGCACGTCGGTCAGACAAAACATCAACCTTAACAAATATCCAACACCTTATCGTAAACCCCTCCAGCAGAAACACTACTAGACAGTCCAAATGAGAAACAATCGAGACCAACGCTATGCAACACTGCTATAGTTTTGAATTGGCCGTTCAACACCCAGGTTCCATCTGAAAGTCGCTAGAAGGAGGAGGGGAGAGTATCCGAAAAACACCATCCTCGTAACCTCAATATCTATCACGACAACTTTTAACCAGTCGATTGCACGGTGGTGTCATCCGTTAATTCGCAAGCATAACAAATGTACGCATCAATTTGGTCAACAGCTTGTTTTGTCAGCCCAACGCAAAGGATGTGATACCAGCGACCACACGACGCCGCCTCACACTGGACCCAATCGACTTCTTCGCCTATAAAACTATGGATAAAACTGTAATGAAAAAATGACTAAATCATGTAAATCTTTTGATATGCATAATTTATAGCGCCACAAGGTCACGTTATTCCTTAATCTTTTCAGCATCAAAATTATTGAAACTGTCGTTTGTGATACACTGGATCCACTAGCTTTAACGGTAGACCCTGAAGATAATATATAATGATTAATAAGAAAATTAGTTTAAACCAATACACACATTTGAGAATACACCTTTGAAGCGCTTACCAATCGGTTCCAGGCATCTAATCGCTGAGCACTCGCCAGATTCATCATATTCATCATCATCATCATCACCGACACCACCGTTGTCGTTTGACATTTCATCACGATCTGCAGTTGCTTTGGCATTTGATTTAGTTCCAACTAAAAATTAAAAGTTTGTGATATAGTGACGTGATGCTAGTAAATTCATAAAATTTTTATTTAATTCATAAAATATTTAAATAGGCTGTATAATTTGCAGTTACGTCTTAGGTTGCACATTCCCTGGGATTATTCGTAGCAAAATCATTGCGCCGCAAAAAACAAATTACCTGTTTTCTTTGTTCGTTTCCTTCCGTCTTCATCAAAACATTCCAACGGACGTCGGCGTCGTTTTGATGAAATGCTAAAATTAAAATAATCATTTTAAAAAGGTAAACATGCGAAAACAAAAACAACTTACTGGAAACACAATACTGTAAACATCTACGCATAGAACACACTGGTATTATTATTTTTCGCGTTTACTTCCGATAGACATATACCTTTGCTCAACTCTTGTGGTTTCATCGATTTCCGGTTTGGTCACTCCTGCTGCCGTCCGTCGCGGGCGACCTTTATCACCGGTTTGTACTGATGCTGCAGAAGCCAACGACGCATGCGCAGACGCAACCAAACGCTCAAATTCATCTATGGCAATCAACTAAAACAACGAAACAAAACACCGATACAAGTAATATTAGTTTTCTGGATTTCAAACACAATAAAATCTCTTTTACTTAATACCCACCATTACCTGTTAGCAGCAGATTTGCGAAAAACATCCCACCGAATGGCTTCAATGGTTCGTAAGTTTGCTATGGCTTCAACCTGTAGTGCTTCTCCGTCTCATAGATATATACATAAGACAACACTATTACAGACACAATGACAAGCACTCAGACGCATATAACAACATTAATCTCTCACTATCGTACTAACGACTAGACATAAACACACAAAGACAACAACATACATTTTGAGTATCGACCGACACAAATCGATCTCGAATCGTCATCAAGACAGCAATTTCAGGCAAATGAATTTCAATCAGCAAACCTTCGATTAGCAAATTATCAATACGACGTAGTTTTGACTGGAGATTTTCTAAGTCTGAAACATCATACAGTGCGAAAAACGCAACTTGTAATAAATTGATAATTATACAAAACTGGCTTCTTCACAGCGAGGGGGCGCCCAGCACACACCCCCCCGGGAACCCCCGGGAAAAAAAAAAAAAACACCCCCAACCCCCCCCAAACAAAACAAAAAAATTCTGCGCTATTTTTGTACTTTATAAGAGTATCTGCACTGAAAACATCCTTCGGCTAAGGGAACACGAAAAAGTAGTTGTTTCAAGTTGTTCCTTTCAATTTAGTTTCAAACACTAACCTGACAGCTTCTGTTTCTAATCATAACAAATATTTAAAAAATGCTAACCAAGTACAACGATGTTTATCCAAGAATTCTCTGCTGTATTGTTTACAATTCAAGCTAAAATAAACATTTTAATTACTTTGAGACCATGGTGACTGGTTACATTCAAGCAAGAAGTTACGGAACGCAGTTTGCCAGCCTATAATGGCAACAAAATCAGTTAACATACGTACTACCAAATAATACAACAAAATGCTTATATTAAAAGAAAAAATATACCTGCAACCCTGCAAAAATAAAATCAACAAATCAAACTTTACTACCAATAACATCCAGGCGGCAAACGGATACCAAAATATGCCGGCGCCAGATAATTAAAAAAACTAATACTAAACAGCATTCAAATATTAGAACGTAGCAAACAATAAATTGTCCCTTCCGTGGCGTATGGTATCCGAAGTATTTACATGACAAAGCTATACATCCAACGCGGCCGATGCTTATAACAATTTAACAACAATTTTATTCCACTATTCTATGTTTTTATAGCGTTGCGTTCAGTTGCAATATTTGTATGACACCAGTGTGCAACCGAAATTCCGGTTCCGGCATTTTTTCACATTTTGGTTCCGGTAAATTTTTACCGGAATTAAAAATTCCGGTATTAAAATTTGGTAGATGGAAAATTAGATATTTTACTAAAAATGACGATAAAAATTTAATAAATTTCATTCGTATGGTATATGAACATTAACAATCGCCGAAAATAAACTATTGAAGATATATTTCCCTTCCGTGGTTTAGGAAAATCTAAAATAGAGTAGATAAAGTGAATATCTATCTCCAACTAGGGTAATTTTACCAATAATAATAATAATAATGCAAAAAAGAAAATTAAAATGAATTTTTCCGTGACATGTATTTGTCATTTTCAGAGGTTTCGGTTCTGCTTCCAACAATTTTTCAAATTCCGGTTCCGGTAAATTGAAATTCCGGTTGCACCCTATATGACACATGTTATTTTAAGGACATCCAGTTTTCCCCAGTTTAGGAATAGGAATAAGTGAAGATGCCGTTATTAAAACAACACCCGGAAAGTTAAATTAAATAAGCCAATATCGATTTCTTGCCAGAGCCGGATATACGGTTCCATTCTCACATCACCACAAAAACACCAACAAACTTACCCGTAATACGTGCCATGTATCGTTCGAACAAAATTTGTTCGAACAATTCGAACAGTGGTTTCGATCCGTTGACGTCAGGGTCGATACTGGTTACTGAGGACGGCAAATCAACGCTTTGGACCACTCGGCTACTTGGATCGAGGTTGACGGTCACTACAGCGGTCGCTCGCGACAGAGCTGCAAGTGCTGCGGCGAGTTGTGGTTCTAGCGATCGCACAGCACCGACGTGCGGCCGCTTTGAACGGCAACAATAGCCACACAACCAAAATTTGTTGCCTTTGACAACATCAGTTTGACCGAAGAATTCAGCAGGGCTAGAACCGAGAGGACCACCGGACATAGGGGAATTGCTTTGCGGCCCCAGAACGCGTTTTGGATTGATTATCACACTGTTTAAGTTTCTCGCGTCAGATGCCGTATACGGAACAGCGCCGAAATTTGTATTGCCAACACATTCAACTAAAATAGTAACGTTACTGAAGCAAAAATGACAAAATTTCAAAAAACAATATTCTTAAACTTGCCATAAATGTTTCCCTCAAGTGCTGCTTCTGTGGTGTCCATGCCAAACAGAAAAAATTCGTGTGTACAGTACAGCATCAAAATTTACAAACACTAAGAAGTGGGTCGAATTCATTTCGGAAGCATTACGGAACAAAAAATTCGAAACAAAAGCCAAAAGTTTTTAAGCTCTTTCAGAAATGATCGGAAACGCTTACCACCGTAATCCTTAGCGGTTGCGCTAAAAGTTGACTAAATGTTATTTAGAAATTGGTATACGGCGCCGTTCAGTACCGAACGGATATTTGCGTGCAATAACCGCAGCAAACACCCCCGGATGCCATCAAAAAACACCAAAATGTATAAGCACCATTGTTAAATATTATCAAACCAATCCCCAAAAATAGCAACTACACAACAAATTTGCACAGAACACCCACCGTGAAACCGTCCTAAACACAACTGGCATTTGATCACGAGCTCAGGCGAATTTGGTTCTTCCGCGTTCGGTTTACAACACAGACAGCATGACGATGCTAGCCGGACAATTACAGGGGCAACATTTAGATTTCTTCCAACGGAAGGCTCCGTCTCTGAATCTCGCACACCTGAAGTAGACGCTGTTTGTTGTTGTTCCTGGTCATTTTCATGTTGATGCTTGTGACGTAAAGCGACTGTGAGTTCGATTTCTTCGCGTGTACATGAATCGACGTATTCAACCTGTTAAATTCAATACACGTTACGTCCACCTTACCAAATCAGAGTGAAAGTTTTTAGCAGCGTTTACTTTACGGGGAAGGGAATGGATCCCCGCCATATTCACCCGCGCCCCTATGTGAGCCGTATCAGCCCTTCGGTCGCGGGTATTAGCAGATTCTTTCTGAATAAAGAAACGGCATTAAACTAATTACAGGTGAATACTATCCTGAATGACTAAACAGGAAACATTTGTGTTGCAAAATACAAAGTACAATTGAAGCACAGGATTTTGCGAATAAAAACATACCAAATCTTGTGGGTCAACAAATTTATCGAACCAATCAGCGTCAAGCGCTTCTGTCTCTGACAGAGTACTAGGAATGCTGGATGTATTCGAAATCAACTGTGTCAAGTTTTCGCGAGGTCGAAAAATCTAAAAAGGAAACACGACGCAGGGTAACGACTTCATAACAATAACGTAACTGTATCTTTCTAACATGCCTTGGACAGTTAGAATACAGATACGCAATTACGGTCATAGCAGATCACACACGCATGATTAAATTATACGTATGCTTTGCTATTACCATTAATTTATTGAAAGCGTTGCTACAAGAATTAAACTAATAGATACAATTTTCAAAATTACAGCCTCCAAAGTAACATTATAGTACGACTTTCTGCGGAAACGTTCTCTATGTTTTCAAGTGCGTCCCATCACCGTGCGTAGCAAAATTTTCACACAAGAGTGCATGATACAAGAGTGTGCAACTCTTTGGGTTCCGAATGGTACCATATGTACCACAAGGCGCTGCGTTTTTGGCCGACCCCACCTTGTATTGAGGGGGGTCGTTGTCACATACAATAACCCTAAATTAAATTATAAGTGGAGCAATTTGTTGCCGGATACATAAAGTGTCATGATTCGCATAGGTTGTACCCCCCTAAATAAAGGGTGTATGCCAAACATTACAGTTGCATACTCTTGTTAGCATGCATCATCCACTCTTGCTAATATCAACGCAGAATTGGCATATGGGTGCGGACAAAACAAAGCAATCCCTACTTCAATTAGAGAGTATCGCGATCTGCGTGAAATAAACAATTTTGCGCATTTGCCATAAAACGCTTTCAACTGGCCAATTGCTGCTCCCAAATGTCCCAGTAAGGGTTCGACTCCTGTGACGGGCAAAATGCCCTTCGAATTAGCAAGCAGGTTTTCTAGCGACGCTAAACACGCACCAGAAGCCTGAAAATAAAAACGCAATTACGGATTAAAGTATACAATTTAAATTTTTTTCTCTTACTGCAATAATTTTGTCGTGATATTATTTTGCAGCACATAAAATAACAGATTCAAAAACGTCTTTTAAAACATAGAACACCGATGTAATCTCCATTTGGATCAGGAACGCGTAACACGTACACTTTGACGAACCCATAACCACTCCAGTCAGATGCCACTTTAGACTGAATTACAAGACATTATAATCGCTTCTGCAAACGGTCAAAATCTATAAATCTTCAATACGACAATTGTGTCCCTAAAACCTCAAGACCTAGGTATGTACCCTTTTCCAACTTTTTAACAGCCAACATACAGCAACCTATAAGAACACTACAAAAACGTAAGCAAGGACGAGTCTATGAGTAATTTTACTGAGCTTGAAAAAAGACAGAGAATTCCTCACCCAAATATTCGCAATTTCTTGCTGCCATTTAGTTAATTGCGTAACACCACGTCGCAATTCATCAACACAAGGCGTCGATACCCGCCGCTTATCGTTGTCCACACCGTCAATACCGTCGACAAAGCTACGAATGGTTTCAAAACATACTGATTGCACTTCAGTGGTATGCAGCTGCAGCTGGCATTTTGCGTTTCGATTTGAAATTGCGTTCAGCAAATCACGCGCCTGTTAAAAATCCAATTAAAATCAGCCTAACAAAAGGAACATCATAAAATTAATATGAGCACCAACTGAAAACATTACCAATATTTACTCAATTTTTAGCGTCATAGAAACAAAATATGCGCAGATAGTCCTGAGTTGAATTTATTTATCGCTAGCACTTGTACAGGAAATAAAGAAGTGCTACTATAATTCATGATACTACTATATGAATTATATGCAATATTAAACTGGATCATTTTATTCAATAGAACAAAACAACTGCACCGAAGGAGGACAAAAAGTGTCCCTACTTTTTCTTCGTTTGCTTCAGCATCAATTAATGCCGTCTGCAACAATCTTAAGTACTGTTCAATCACGTCATCACCGCCGTCCATACGGTCATCGCTTTTGATTTTCTCACGATCGTCTGTACTGATTTTCCCATAGTCGCCAACATCGATTTTCACATGGTTGTTACAGCACTGTTCAATTTTCTCACGCACACCAGGCGCCGTAAAATTAATACCAACTTCAAACAGTTCTCGAACACGACGTATTGTCAGTGGTGAAAGTGTTTTCTTGGACGGCTTAGACGCAGATTTGGTATCGTCGACTGCATCCTGCTCAACTGTACTATTGAGCTCTAGGACGGGGATGTTCTGATCATTTATGTTAGTGGTATTAGTAGAATCCTTTAAATCGTTACCGTTGCTACTGTTTTTTTCTTTCAATTTCCCAAAATATTGACTAACTAACAACAACCATTTCTTTTCTTCGATCGCCTGCAAAAAGCAAACATCAGTTCTAGCCAGTAGAAAACTATCGCTAGGGCAATACTATTGAAATTTTGCATATGATATCATCGTAATCGACACCAGAAAATTGCACTGTGGGTAACGCGACTGAAGCGCTACGACTGGCATGACTACGCCTAACCATACATACTGATTATAGCAAAATTTCAAACATAAGCTGCATTCCTATCAGTACTAATGCTTGTTGGATGCAAATGTTTTAGTATAGATTTTAAGGCCAATCTGCCATACGAAACATACTGCAATTAAAAAATTTATGTTTTCAAGACGGCATTAATTAAACTAGACAAAAAGCATAGCTCCAGCTTTACTCACCATTTTCAGTATAGGCAATTCATCGATTTGCAAATCAAACGAAATCGCCGTTTCGAACAAATCTTGCAAACGCTCAACTGTTACTTCTTTTGCCGCGTCTTCACAAGTTGTACTGGTGTCCACTGGAATAGCAGTTCCAGTTGTTGTAAGATCAGAGTTAAGTTCGCGTAAACGGCGTCTGGACGATGTATTGGCGAGTACTTCGCGAGCTTCGATACAAAACTCTTTGACGCGATCAATAAATTTCTGTGAACATAAAACCACAATTAGCCCAGTGCTGCTCGATGCGGCAGTGTACCTGAACAGAGGAGACAAAACCTCCGGGAACTAATTCTGATTTATGCGCATATCCCAAAAACCCACAAACACATATCTCAAACGCAATTGCCACATTTTCGTTTCTACTACAATCAGTGTGACTCCCAGCCAAACAAAATGTGATCATGCTGCATTATAGCAATAACATAAGAACCGGATAGAAGTATACAGCTATTTTACAGAACGAAGTTGCAAAAAGCGGTAAAACTGTAAGTTATTGTTCCGTTTTGCTATCATCAAACCAAATTTTTGCCATGTTTGTTACTCACGGTACCTTAATTTCATCGGCTTCCGGTATAACACAAGCCAGACTTGAAATTTGCCGATGAAATCCTTCGACTTCGCCCAACCGCAATTTGTTCGAATAATTTGAAGTCCCGTTTTGTTTATTGCTGAAACCATATGCGCCAAGCAAATCACAACATTGCGTCGTGGTATAGAAACTTTTTTAAATATTGCACAATTATAGCATTTAATGACTTTTATTGATCTGCTATAGTAAGTGCTGAAAAATACAAGTGTACAGCCTTTTCTTCAACAGCGTGGCACCAAAAGTTCCTACGATCTCAAATTAAAAACAAAAAGTTAAAAACTCAAATTCTATATGTGATTTACACTTTATCTGTTCCCAATTCGTATTTCTACACTGCACGTTGTACAATATACATAACTAAAGCATACATTTCAACTCAAAAACTCCACACCAGAAAGTAAAAGTAAAGTACCTACCGAGTGCAAATTTTCTGAGCAACAAGCTGTTTCGCAAGTATTGCACAACGATCTGCGTGACGAACCGCATTGCACAAATTATCATACAATTCACTATGTGGCAATTGTTGTCGTTTCGCTTTCTCGATAAGTTCCTTTAAATCTTCTAACGCTAAAATTAATCATCGTAATGAATTTGAGCACAAAAACTCAGCACAACCTTTTACATAAACCAAGTACAGTAATAATTTTCCACTTGCATTCTAGAAATAATTCTAGGTTAATACAGTACCACATTGCGCCTTTCATTCAAAACAGTATTTCTACGATTGCAATAATTGGGTTGAAACCCTTGGCTAGAAATTGCCGATCCACCGCTCATATCATTGTTCTACCGCTGTTCTAACCATTAAAGTACACAGCCATGGTAATTTTTTCAGTGCAATACGAAAATTTATGATCTACTTCCTTGATTATTTTTATACATTGATAACATTTTATTACAAAAATGCTTAATGACCTTACTTCGTTTCTCGCTTGGTATCGCATTTAGTGCAGCTTTAACTTCAGCAACCCATTTGTCATAACATTCGCTGCGATGTTTGACTGCGTGTAACAATTTCGGCAATTCATCCATTGTATAGCGATATCTGTAGCAACAAAATGACTTTTACTACCACAAGCGCACATAATATGGTTATTTGATCTGTCGTCAATTAGCAGTATGTATATAGTAGAACAGTGTTTATAACGAAGCCTAACGCCGTTACTGGCTATCAGTGCTTATTTATATTTTTATAAAAAATAATGAACAAAAAGACAAATAACGTTACCGCAACACGTAATTTGATGGATCACAGTCACAAAGTTCTTTCGCGTGCTGCAGACACACAACAATACCTAAAAACAACATCAAAACAGATATTTTCAAATAAAATCTTAGAATATTCTTGTATTTTAGTTCACATACAAACAAATAAAATATTATTTATATCACTGTGAAACATGCGTACAAAAAAGAAATGATACCTGGGGCTCGTTACAGGGGGCTGGTGGTGAGTTCCCCACTTACCAAAAGCCACGGAGCCACTTAAGATTTTCCCTTTGTTCAGCCCCCCTCCAAGTCTTCTCACCGGTTAATTTTACGTTCCTTACTTTTTTGGGAAAAACATCATCAGTATGAATTAAACATGCGTTCTTCTCTCGATCATATATGTCTTATTTATTTGATCTGTTTATTATTTATATGGTTGTTTTTAAATTCTCGGTTGATGCCCTTCCACTCCGTCGCGATCCAGCGAATGCCGAATGCCCAGGATACCAAGTATAGACATCGAGCAAGGTAATTCACAAGTCCAATCTCGAGTAGCTGGGCCTTTTACGGAGGTGCTCGAGTGGGGGCTTCTTAGATCCCCGAGACAAAAATCGGATGTTAAAAACTGGCAATTTTACAACAAATCCCTAGTATTCTTGGGAAACTTTTTGTTTACGTTGTTCATACCGGGACAATTCTGGCACGTTAACGCTGACAAATAACACGTTGTTTTGCACGTCACACACTGACGATCGTCATCAGCGATTAGCTCAAATGATTCGAGGCCTGCTTTTTTCACACCCTATAACAATAACATAACAATAAAATAACAACAACAACCAGGTGTAAGTAAATAGAGGTTGTGTCAAACTTTACGATGACGACGTATGTTGAGATTTGGTGCTCCTGACTTCGTATACTAGTGCAAACCGATATTGCAGATATATACCAATGACAATACTACATAATTGAACCGGTCGCCTAAGTTAACCATACAAATATATCGGTTCAACAAATCAGAAAATTTCCGTGACAAAAGCCACTTTCCGGGACAGGACGGCGCCGCACGACAAGTTGAACACAAAATAATTACTTCTGAACGCAGATACAAATGTACATGGCGTAGCTCAAAGAATTTAAAAATTCACCAACCAAGATGCTAAAGTTCTACTCGAAGAAGAATTAGGGTGGCGTTATACTTGTCGCGCGGCGCCGTCCGACGTCGTCCGTAAGTGTGTTTTTCTTATTAAAAATAGTGTTATGCAGCGCCATGCGCCAACTGTTGACGACATTAAAATACTCAAAAAGTACTGTGCTAGCGATAATCCTACAAACAATTTCAAACCGGCATAAAAAACAAAAGTTTACAAAAATAACTATTTAAAACATACCAACGACAACAGCTGTTTGCGAGCATTGCGTTCTTTATCAATCATACGCAACATATCGCGGTACAAAAACATCGACACCGAAATATCGAGACGGTCAGCGATGGTTGCCATTAAACATACGAGTTCATCGTGTGCAAATACACAATGACGCTGCAACGATGAATAGTGTTCGATGCATGCGCGACCCATTGGCAACTGCAAAAGAACAAAACAAAATCAACATCGTAACAACACCAACAAAAAAGTCAAACAAAGGCTAACAGTAACATACAACACCGTTGCAGCCCATCCACAGCACGTATGTGTTTCGTGCAAGGCTTATGTTTGAAGCTACTTATTATAGCCTTTTGTATCTGTTTACGCACAAACTTTCAATCTCAACACAAATGGATCGAGATAGTCGAGTTTTGGTCGAGTATCAGCAGAATGCAACTATTCGAAAACGCGCTTTGAGTGTAGTCTTGAAAGTAAATTCTACCGAGTTGCATAATAGAACAAATTCGAAAAAACCTAGAAGAAGCATGACTTAATATTTTGACCACTGAGTCAACTCGATTTTTGACTTAAACCAGTCGCAGTGGGACTACATATAGTGACCGAAGCTCTAACATACTTAAACAATTCAGCTAGTATGTAAATTAGCTATTTGAAGGGTTGTAAACATTTATTTAGATTCCTCGCAACCAAAACCCCTCAATAACCCTATTACTGAAATAATGTAGAAAGTCCAAACTTAGACGTATCTTTTAAGCAACAATGCAGCGGATAACTAAATTAAAGTCTAAATCAAAATCTTACTGACTCAAGTTATAAACCTATTCAGTTTCTTTATGTTATTATCAGTTTTATTAAGACTATGTGATCTGTAGACTCTATATCGAACTCCACTATAAACCGAACATCTCGTTAAGAAGTGATCTACAGATTCTTCTTCCATTCCACAACTGTCGCAAATACTCAAATTAGACAGTCCTATTTTATACATATGCTTGTTTAGTTGAGTGTCCAGTAACTATTTGTGTTAGTAATTTAACCCTAATTCTATTAAATCGCACAATGAATCTGCTGTATTTTGGTACCAGTGTACTAAAGAATATCTCCGTATTTCGCCAAGTATTTAGCCCTAACCATCTCTGGTTAGTGTGTGAAATACACCAATTTTGGATCATATTTTTGATTCGTCTTTGTGATGCACCTATAACAGGTTCTGGTCCAGTAAATCTCATTTGAGCTAAGCCATATCATTTCCATAATTAGCTGAATGGCCTTCAATCCATGTTAAAAATACGTTATCTGTAATTGAGAGATCTCATATGTGCTTTAGGCAGCTCTTAGCTATTTTTGAATTGCTTCAATTCCTATCAAGTGCCTTGAGGGCCGCTTGACTATCCGATTAATGACAATTATTTTCTGTCTAACACCTCGCTTAATTCTGAAATAACTTCAACAACAGCCAAAAGTTCTGCTTGGTCACGCAACGAAGATTGTCCAAAGGAGAAAGATAAACTATTACATTATCAATGAAAACACCAACCGCAGTACCTTGTTTGTGTTAATGATATTCTCTCTTCTTGACCAATCAGTAAAACATTCTACATCAGCTACAGCATGATCCTCGCCATTAATTAATACCGTCATATATTCTCAAACATCCACAAACGGTTCGCGAAACTCCAAGCTTCGCTCAATCAGAATTCAGAAGACTTAGGCATACTTAGTTTTCTTTAAAACCTAGCCATTACTATTACTACTACAAACTCTACTACTAAAACATGTACCGTAATTTGAATTCGGTAAAATCGTTACAATTAGAACCAATGCTAAATCCAGAAGACTGAGTTGTGCAAAATTTCAGCTATTAATCTACCGAAAGCAACCTTTAACGCTGCAACTTACCCAGTCAGCGGGACAAAAATTGACCGCTTCCGCAAAATTGTAGCCCTGATTAAAACCCGCATGGTAAGCGCGTGGAAAAGTGACCACAAATTCTCCGGCGCATTGATTTAGAGTCGATACCTGAAGCAAACATTATTGACGAAAAAATTTTTTGTGTTGACGATTAAAAATTACATAGACATTATGCCACATTATAACAGAACACCAAATAGTTTCCTTTTCCTAAGATTCTGTTTCAACAGCCGACACTCCTACTAACACTGGATTTAGGATATTGTTTCTGATTTTGCAAAAACAGGAACAGAGACATTGGTCAAATTTTAGCAGGAACCTCGGTTGAACTACACCTAAACTCAGCGACTCTGAGTCATACATTCGGTCAAAAACTTGCCTTAACGCCTGCATCAATCAATTGCCGCGGATTGTTTGTAGTGACCAAATGATGAAGGACATCTGGATGCGCTGCAAACAACTCCGGTGCAATTGACGCCATCACAGCTTCAAAGCGTTCCGCGTCCGAACTCGGAATGCCGTACCACGTTTTAGGTTCACCCCTGTCAAATAAATAGAATCAGTTAGAGTGGCTCTGAACTCGTCGTGTGGTGCCAAACGGCAGCCAAAGTCAAAAAATTATATTTATAAATTGGTTTGCGGTGCTGTCCCGAGCGCCGCCCTGACTAAACTGTGGGTTCGGCATTAATGTTGCTAAATCATTCAAAAATCGATTAGACCCCTAGTCCACGCATCCCAATCGAGATTCGCTCACTCCCGACCGTTTTGCATTTCAAGCTTGAAAATATAACCTTTAGCTTTCTGTATTTCAGCCACTATATAATGGATTAGTATGTAAAATATGTCTTGTTTACGCCCAACAAACGATATTAAAATTTTGTTAAAAAGCATTGACTTTGAATAAGGTTACATTGATAGTATCAATAACAACGTTTAGTATATTTATTTACCAATGTAAATAATTAATGCTGTAGCTCCAATGATCTTCGGTGTGCCAGCAAAACGTAGAAAAACACATTCCTACATAAACCCAAGGTATCTGAAACAAATTGTTGATGCATTGTTAAAGCAACAAAAATAACAATTCACAAAGTGCGTGAACCTTGCTTTTGTTCCGATTCATTAAACTGCCAATTCAGAGCAATCAGGTGAAACATCGCTATTTTTAGACTTTACATAAAACTCATTGCCCGTTAAGCATAATCTTGCATCGTGCTATTGAGCTTTTAAGAAAATTTGAAACAATTCCTTGGCATCAAACACAAACAAGTAATTGAAAATTCCCCCAGTTCACGCCACGGTGACCAATATTATAGGAATACCTTCATGCCAGAAATGTCAGTCGTGATATGATTGAGCATGGAATTTTTCAATACCGGTAAATTGTTGAGATTCCACGGCGATCGAGCGTATTCCTAAAATCATAAATCAACACGTGCACAAACCCATCCTGGGCTTCCGACAGCATCCTCAAAATACGCGGACCTCAAAATACGCTGACCATTTGGGCGCAATATGAGACTGAGATAGATAGACACAGTGTTTCGCTAATTGGTTTTAATCGAAAATACATTCCGTGGTTACTAGCTTTGATTACGTCTTGTTAACGTCGCTAATCCTCGGTGCAAATATACCCACAGGACAGCCCAAATATAAGCCAGTTTCAAGTTAGTTTAAATAAGTCCCACCATTCTGATTTTAGTAGTTAAACAATCAACAAAATGTACCTATTCCAAAAACGATAACGATAACACTACCTTTCTTATTCAATTCATTAACAAAAATAAACCTACTATACGCGCTAAAGCGCAATATATCAACATCATATACGGCAAAATTAAAAAACGCCATTTTAAATTAAAATTTATCTGCTGAATAATTTTTGCACAATCACATTTAGAAATTACCTCCTCTTCTGCACTTAGCGATTCGCCATTGCGCGTTGCATTAAGCCGCGGGAACCCACTACCGTACTCAGACGCTTGCAGGTCGGCTCCGTACTCAACGGTTACTGCCTCATCTGGCGACGAAATCAGACGCCAAAATTCTTTTTCAACTTGCGAACAAGGGACCATCTAAAATACTAACTTAATGATACAAACGTGCATAAAGATAAAATTAGATACACACAAATACACGCAAAAAGCTCACAGATACACAAACACACTACGTATTAGTGTATAGTACCCGATATCCGACTAGGTCAAAAATCGAAGTTCACCACCAATAATATAAAAAATACACTCAATTTTTGAGTGGCGTATATTTTTAATTTTCCGATGCCGTTTCCGATAATTTTTTCAAATTTTGGTTCCAGTAAAATGTAATTCAGGGTTGCACACATGTATGTACACACAAAGTGTCGCGCTTAGCAATTTGCAAACTAAACTGAAGCGATAATGATAAGAATTTAGTTATAATGTTATAAGATTTAACCCAAACGCTAGTTTGAAGGTATATTAAAATTACACCTATTAATCTAATCAGTCAATCAGTTATTAACCTTAACCTTTAACACAGATAACTGGATACAGACCTTAGACCTTAACAGCTACGCATCCCAGATTAAGGTTTGGTGGCGCTATACTTATCGTGCGGCGCCGTCCGTCATGTCCGGTATCGTACGCGAGTAATTGTCGTACGATACTGAGATAATATATTTACAAAATGTTGCGCCACCCTAATACGTCGGAAGCTAAGATCATTCTTTAGCTGTGAAAGGTAATCCAGAAACCTACACCAAAATAATTTTAAAGACATGCACAACCAACTGTAATAGAGGTGCAAAACACTAATTCAAACTCGACAAATGACACACATTAAAAAATTTATATTTGAAACAGTTTAAAGGCAGCAAAAGACTTACATGAGAAGGCATATTGAAATAATCGGCTTTAAATTGGTCAGCCATTTCACCGAAACCCGCAAGAGAGTAGACACGCTCTGCTTGTTCGAAACCATACTCGTCAGGTGGTTTTGAAACTTCCTAAAACAGCCGAAATCGTGATGGAATTAAAAATCCAAAGAACTAGAAACAAGTACTTCTTTTTATTGATTGCCAGTTTCAACAATTTTCACGACTCAGACTTCTTGTTCGAGAAGGTAAAATCCAACGATATGTGACAATACATACTGCACAGCAGAGTGCCGACAGACAAAGACCAAGAAGCGATACTTACATGAGAGATAGACTCACCTCAGTGACACATTGTGGGCATCGCCAATCGCCTTTGGGAACAACGGTTAACGGTGGCAACAGACAATAAATGTGGTATGATTCGTCACACCGGTCACAAAGCAACAATTTCTCTTCACAATCGCCGTTTGAACACACTTTACAAAATACATCTTCGATCTACAAACAAATACACACTGTCACTTTCAGCCAAATCTCATGTTCAGATAATGACATCAGTGTGTGATGGCTGAAATGCCAAACCAAAGTATGTATCAGCAAATTTAATTGCCTAAAAAGTATAATCCATCCTTCAGTAAACCAACCTGTGTGCTAAGTTTCCCGTTACTAAATTTGGCGTGTTTACGCTGCGACAGGCCTGCACCAGCGCGACCACTAGTGTTCGCCCTGCTTGACTTCAACAACGCTTCTTTGATATCACTTCGGCTGTCGCCTGTAACAATTAAACAAACATATATCAGTTTAATAATAACCCAGCTATCCGGTTGTACCTATTCTACAGCGTTAGAGAAACCAGATCAAATTTTAATAGAAAACAACAACAACAATAATAATAATAATAATAATCATAATAATAGCGACTGTTTCGACGAGTCATTGGCCGAAAATAATAATCATAAAATATATTCGGTGCTTAATGCCTTCAACGATAATGCTACATGACATGTTATACGTAACTCAAGAGTATAAACGAAATCTGTAAAATAAGAGGCTTCGTAACCAAAACGGTGCTAAATCATATTCGAACACAGCTGAAGTCTGCAGTTCAAACTTCAGTAACTTGCCACAATCAAAATTAAAGTACTATATGGGCAAAGCCACTTACTCAAAAACTCTGGCATGCCTGCTAGCTTGGGTCCAGCTCCGTAAAACATTAGACGTCTCATTTCACGGCTCACACTGCCACCACCCTGGCCACCATTTTGCGCTAAGATAATATCACTAGTGTCTCGTTGATCGCAAAGTAATTCGTCCTTTATCTGAAAATAGTTACGTATGTGCAACTTAATACGTGATAAAAAGTTCAGCAAGACATATCATCCACCATAGGCACACAAAGTTTGCGCTGTTTCTATGTAATGTTGAAAGCCCTGGCAAGCAATCGGCTATCGCATCCAGAAAACTTTTGCGTACGTATCGTTATCGTTTAGAAAAACGTGAGTCTGTGCCAATCATTATTTCAAAACACCTAAAATTTCACCATGAAAAAGACTATCGTTAAATACACTTGTAAGTAATGCGATTTCGCCGGTAAATGCACAGGATTTTGGCTAAAACTCCTGAACATTTGACGAAGCGTTTACCTAAAGCTAAGTCCTTACCCGAACCGAAGCTTTAGGTAAACAAAAGGCCACAAACAGTAATACTCTTTCCCAACTCTAATTCCTCACACGTACTTTGTCGTCCACGCTGCCAGTTTTCAGCTTTTGATCATCTTCAGATTCAATACAGGAGCCGGAAGGCCCATTCTCACCGGGTTTCGTCCCATAAACTGTTTCGCCGTCACTTTGCGCATGCACAGAACCAATCGATTGTCGCTGTTGCTGTGACGCGTTTAAGCATCGCCTTCTAAGACTTCTGCCACTGCCATGCTGATTATAGCCATTATTTTCACCGCCAGGACGATTAAACGACTGTTGCCATCGCGGCTTTATCGGGTTACAACTGCTCGTAACATTTTCGGTTACCTTGTTTGGACTCTGTGTACGAAAATAATTAGTAAAAAGACGATTCACACATAGATTTTGTTCCGGTCAGGGTTTACAAACAAGATCAAGAATTTGCCGAAACAACAACCACAGTTTAAAATAATGTATAATGTTCCCCAACGAAATGCAAATTGTTTTGCGCATACGGTAACAATAATTAGATTTTGGCCGTTTTAGTGGAGCCCTGCTTCATGGCTTAATAAGCACATAGTTCGCACGTTGCCTCGATTGCTGTAATTTTTCCAAAAAAACGCAATTTCTACTTGAAGTCAATGGTTGGGTTTCTGAAATCTTACTTAAGTAAGTTATATTTAAGTAATTACTTCAGTCGCCGACTTAAGTAAATACTTAAATTTTCAAGCAAAAACAAATAAACACCAAATGTCAGCCATTGTCATAGCAAGAAAGTAATAGCTTTGCTTTATATTGAAGAGGGACCAATAGTCTACAATTTGAATTTGACCAAGGTTAGTATACCTGAATGATAAATTTGTAATCTATCAAATTTAGTCAGCGACTTAAGTATTTACTTAACTTAAGTACGCTCTTAAAAACGACAAAATGGTAGAGTAATTACTTAACACGTACATAAGTACTAAGTCGTACTTAAGTAGGGTTTTGGAAACCCAGACATTAGCGTTTAGCAATAAAACACGGAACCGATCCAGATCCTGCCGAGAATAAGAAATCGAAAACTAAATGCTGTACTATACTTTTGTGTGCCACCCGATATGCAGGGCTAAAAGGTGTCTGACTCACAACTGGTTAATCACTTTCCCCGAGTACGACTGACAACCGTGCCAGAGAATTCAAGCAAGCGCCTTCAAGGCTCCTTAAGTGCAGATCGCTTTAAACTCAGGTCCATTCTCAAACCCTTGTCTTGCGCCCGAGGCCAATAGCGCGTCAAAATACCTTCGCATGTTCCAAAGCTTGTCCAGATTTATAGAGCACGTATGGTTGAACCAAGCGACGATAGTGATTTTTCAACGAAACACCCTGACTACGATCGAAACCTAGGCTTACGGCAATTGATCCCCAATTTTTGCGAACACTCACATGATCGAACCCTTTGTATTTTTCAACAACCTGAAACACAACAATCAAAGCAATTAGCAAAGTTTATATAATATATAATGGAGTTCAAAATAATATATCTGCGTCCAATATTGCCAAATTACGTAGCATTTATTGATCAATCCTTGAAACTACATAAGAATACTTTTCTGATACGCTTCCAAACACTCAGAATCTTCTAGAAATCATACATAGGGTCGAGGGTATGTAAACCACCGACAAAATACAATGTTTAAATAAAATTACTGCGACTAAAAGGCTTATATACCTTGTATAAAAAATATAAATCCAATGGTTTGCCTTCGACTAGTGGTATCTTCACATTAATTCCCTGAAAATAAAGTACAGTGCAGCAACTTGATACAAGGATGTACAACTCTTTCAAAACAAAATCCACAGAACTACGTTTCTTGAAACATCATACCACAATTATTAAACGTTGTATATCTGCTTCCTTAACCGCTCTGTATTACACAAGAAAGAGTCGCTGCGTAGGAAAAGTTCCACAAAACATTAAAATTATTGACCTCTGCAGCTTACCTGAAGTGTCCAGAATTTAGCAATTGAATCCATGAAATTTAGCTTAACACGTGACGTTGCCTGCAACATAAACAAAATTAGTCACCAGAAGTCAAATACAATTACAACATAATCAGTATATCGAGACAATTTTTGCTACAAAAACATCTGACCAGCACGACAGAAAACCATTTTGGGTTCTAATGAACTGCAATATCACAATACAATCGAAACTCTGGTCTTGTTTACAATTAAATAGAACAACAGCGTCGTTCATTTAAAACTGACAGTGAGACTGATGTAACAAAATACAAATATACATATTTTAAGTTTCAATATAGAATACTAACCGCCAACTCGTTCAGTCGTTGGACACGTGGAGTAAATTTGAATTTAGCGATATCAATAGCATATGGAGGCTGCCAATTCTAAAATCAAACGTGAAAAAATAAATTCGTCTTTACCTGTACGCATAAAAGAAATACACGGCTACTTTCCCGCGAAAGCCTATAAACTTAACATATAGATACGAAATAAAAACGTAAAAACTTATATTGAAGATCTGTGAGTAATGAATTGCATTCCTAGCGAATTCTCGCTAGGTTACCTTCTGCCAGTTGCACAACAAATTTTGTTCTATTCTTGAAACTAATCTTGATTAATCTTAAGATTACCGTAGGCGGTTTAATTTTAACAATGCCATATTCTTCTCCAATTGGTCGGATTTTATTTATGTATGCTAAAGGGTCTTTAAACTCGTCTTCATTCGGCTCAAACACAGGCGCATGGGGCGGTGGTATGAATTCCTCGGCGGCCCCAGCGACATACATTGATCATATGCAATTATAGGCCTATATTACATTAGAAAACGTTGTCTAAAATCAATCAATCCGGAAACAGTAATATAGCTGTTCGATTCTTAGATATGCAAATTAATGTTTGGTTGTCGACAGAGCCAGATAATCGTGAACCGGAACCATATATCCGGTTACGCCCAACCGTAATAGTTACATCTCACTAAGCTTAAGTTCGCTGACAGTTCTATTGTCCAAATACTACATGAAACCGCTGATTCATTAGCGTGGAGCTACCACACATTAAACTTTAATGCTGCGTAATACACCTCATTTGCATATGCAATTACCTAAAATACACTAGCTATGTTCGTTAAACCCGACCAAGGCGAAAATATTTCAATACGTTTCGCCCAATATAATTTCATGCAGAAAGCCGCAGCTGGGGCCAATGCTGGTGCATTTTA
Organism: Enoplolaimus lenunculus; assembly: GCA_030248215.1. NCBI lineage: Eukaryota > Metazoa > Nematoda > Enoplea > Enoplida > Thoracostomopsidae > Enoplolaimus > Enoplolaimus lenunculus. The sequence continues at coordinate 49,835 of JASANG010001985.1, forward strand.
CTGACAGATCCAAGTAACAGCGATTATAAAGGCTTTTTTAAACGGCGTTGTTTTAAATATACCAAATCATTTGCTCATTGCACTCACTACTTTAAATGAAATCGTACTCATGTGGCCGATGATTCGGCCAAGTCCTTACAGGGAACTAGGGCGTCATCTGAAACTAATTCGAGTAACAATACTAATCTTGACTTTCCCACCGCAAAACTTGGATTGGTTATTGCTAACGGGACCTGGGTTTGATTGCAAACACCGGAACCCATGGCACGAAAATGGATGTGCCCCAAGAAAACTTTTTCGTAACAGAACTGTTACAAATGAAACATAACCGACAAACCTTTACAGCTTAGTTTGTTTTTATTCAATTTTGCTGTTTTTATATTTCATTCGGACGTTCAAACTTTTATCAGTTTTAATCTGTGAATATTCGGCTGTCGCTTTTCACTGCTTTACATCGATTATAGTTTGAAAACCTTTTTGTATAAGCCGTAGATTTAAATCGCGTCTATCTTCTCCCTGGCTTTGCTCGTCCATTTTTCTTTACCATTCAAATCTCATCAAGGACGACAGGCCGAGAAATAACCTTCAACCAGACTGTTATCTAAAAAACTTCCTCAATCGGCAACATTTTCGTCTCCGAGGTTTCAGTTTTTAGAAATTGAAATGTTTGGGGTCGGCGACAAATATCAACTCGAGTGTAGAGCGACGCTTTGTGGATTTAAGCATGGATTCCCTACTTTTCAAGATCCACCATCATTTTGTTTTCCATTGAAATTGCTTTTTTAATGAGAGTATTGCATAAGCGAAGTTCTTCTATTTTGCACAGAAGTTAAGAAAATAGTTCATCCAGCTTCTCGCCCATTTCGCTCGTAAACTGTCTTTCAACAGATGCTCGCGCAACAGGCGTTGTAAAAATTTGTTGTTACAGATTTTGAAACGCAGCCTCGGAGACAGCTGGGAGGAGAAAGCGGCCAGCAGTGGATCTTTCACACGAACAGCTCTTGATTCGCTACTGCTAAACGGTCCGATGTAATTGTTATTTGAAGGGATACGGGTGAGCCTATGCAGGCATGTTCGTGTAACAAAGTAACTTAAGAATAAGACAAAGTCAGACTGTAAAGCTTAAAAGCTCAAAGCATCAACAGAAACTTAAGCGAAGTCTATAAAAGCCTATGACTGTGCCTAAACTATAGCCAAAGCTGAAAGACAACAGATTTAGCACAGCAAAACGAGAGCCTGAGGAAAAACAAAATTAGACATTAAAAATGATAAATTTGGTAAATTTTGAAAAGAATTGGCCAAATTTTGTCAAAAATTACTTTTTGACATGATCGACTCAATATTTATGTGACGCAAACTGAGAATCAAATATGGCCAATCAAAGTTTGCAAACATTAAAACTGTGTGGAATTCGAGTGTCACAGTCAAAATTACCTTTGATTCGCTGTGAGTCAAATTTGACTCAGACTTTACATTTCAAGTCTGATTTTACTCAGTTTTTAGTCGCATTGATTTCAAAGACGGCTCAAATTTGACGCTTTAAGCAATGACTCCGTGAAAGGAGATTATACGTTGACTTTAATTGTTGTAGCAATTGCAGTGCCCCGGATTGACTCGAGTTGAAGTGTAACCTTTTACCGCATAGTTTATGCTGGGGAAATAACAGTTATTACACAATTAGCGGTGGTTAACAAATAGTATGCGTATGAGCAGCACAGTCTCCAAGACGTGTCAGCGTCGTTAACTAAACAGCAAGCACTCTGAGCGGATTCAAATCCCACGGAGCTAATTAGCTAACCCAGAATGAGTTTAATCAAATCAAAATTCTGAGTTGTGAAAGACCTAATTCAGAGTTCTGACTTCCCAGTAGATTCAACCCATTCTGAGTAAAAGTCAACTCATGGGAATTTACAGTGAACGGCAAGCTTGTAATGGTATATACACAGTAAATTTCACTGAGTTGACCTTAATTCAGAATGATTTGAATCACTCAGTCTGAGTTAGGACTCTCACAACTCAGAATTTAGATTCAATTCAATTCATTCTTATTTTAATTAATCAACTTTCTCGGAATCAACTACACGTCAAATAGACTCTGTTTGAAATAGGCTCTACGAGTCTACGCAAATTAACTCAAATTCGGCTCCGCCAGAGTCAAATTCAACTCACTGAGCCGCACGTTTGACTCTGGTGGAGTCGATTTTGACTCAGTTCGTGCAGTCCCGTAGAGCCTATTTCAGAGAGAGAGTCAATTTGACTCACAATTTTTTGCAGTGTAAACTCAGACTAAGAATCAATGAAACTCATAGTGAGCTAAAGTTTTCAGCTGGTAACTCAGAAACTCATTGGAATTTACAGTGTATAAACGCTTGACATTCAGAAGTTCCCGCTTCAAGTCCTCGCATGATATTAATAAATCTCAGATGAAATAGAAAATATTCATGCTGGAAAAGGATAACAAAAGCGTTTTATGAACACAGACGGCAGGATTTTTGACAATACACCTTCATGTAGCGATAACTTCTTCTGCATTCGTTTCGTTTTGACCAATAATTACAAAATCGATGGTTGTCTGTACAGGCTTGACGTCCGCTTCCATCGCCACAATGGTCAACGTTGCACGACTTTTTGCAATAAATCATCATGTAACCTGGGTTACGGTCACATTCGCCGTAATCTGCCCAGTATTCACAATGGCGATTGCGATTGACACATTCGTCGACTGAAATTTTTAAAACTACAAAGTTTAAAACGTTGAAAAAAATAGAAAAAAAGCTAAAAAAATTAAAATTAAAATTAAAATAATTTAGAAATTGAAAAATTTTAAAATTAAAGAATTTAAAAATTAAAGAATTTAAAAATTAAAGAATTGAAAAATTAAAGAATTTAAAAATTGAACAATTTAAAATTGCGAACTTGCGAACTTTTAAAAATTTGAAAATTTAAAACGTAGCCAAGATTTCATTTCGGAAATATTATTTAATGCATCAACTAACAATTACATTTCGCACACGACTGTAGTCATGACAATATTAATTGAATGGTCCAAAATGACCATCTATTGAGTTTCTGTCCAACAAAACCGTAGAAAAATAACAGTTCAACTGCAAAATTTAAAAAATTGTAAACCATTTTTTGGTTACAACAATGCATTTGAGCTTCAAGCCAACTGTTCATGTTGCATTCAAAAATTCAGCTGAAACTGATTAGTGTTTTTCTGAAACGTCCGAGATCGTATTTTTAAACGGCTATAGCATGTATCATCTACTAGCGATACGTCTTATAGCTAAGTAATCTACGGTACATTCAAACGCAAAAAACTGTAAAAAAGATCTAAAAAATATTGAAAGCTTTCGCTGCATATTTCATAAATATTGGACGTAATTCGAACTATTGATAGTCGCTACACACATCTGAAAATACAATCCAGGTGTCATTTTACCCGGCTGAGCTGTGGTTGATTCTGTGGTTGCCTTATCTGGACACTGGTATAATTTGTTGAGTTTAGCAGTATCCGTATTGCTAAATCCAGACCTTTGACCGATATTTTCACCGTTTTTCGTTCGAATTGTCTCTCTGCCATTTCTGAAATGTACAAACGCTTTCGTCTTGTTTAAAACCTTAAATTTCAAAAATTAAAACGAAAATCAAAATCGAAATTTTCAACAATTTGGTTATCTGCCTACATTGCCAGCCACTGATATACTACATAATGCTTCCATAATATGTGATATTCAAACGAGCCAGTAGCAAAAGGGGTCTAGAAGATCTCAGCCCCTTCTGGCCTCCCTCGGTAAGAAGTTTGCACCCCCCTGAAAATTTTAAAAATTGCTTGTAAGTCATTGCAAACACTTCTATGCCGGTCATATTTAGCCTTCCCCCTAGCGAAGTGATCTGGCTATAGAGGCTTGGGATTCGAATTCTAGCTTGAAATTAGACTTGAAATGAATTAAAAATATTCAAGTAGGAAAGGGTTAAATTGTAACTTTGTGATTTTTCGCAAGTAAATCATATTTAAGGCACATTTACATCGTAAGCATTAATTTTTAAATATACCGTGTTTACACTGTAAATTCCAGTGAGTTGATTTTAACTCAGAATGAGTTGAAATCACTCAGATGTCTGAGCGCTGAATTAGGTCTTTCAGAGCTCCGGTTTCTGAATTGATTGAACTCATTCTGAGTTAATTTACCAACTGCTCCGGAATTAAATCAGATCACAGTGAGTTAATATTTACTGTTATTAACTCATAAATAGCAAAAAAAAACTAATTCTCTGTATGAGTTGATTAATCAACTCATCAGAATTTACAATGTGGCAACTGTGTTAATATTGTACCTGCTAAAGTAATACCGTCCGTAATGCATAATACTTCGATAATCATACTGTGAACCCAAATCATCAATTGCACGCAACGACATTCGTCTAAAATTGCCTTCGGTTCCTGGATAAATATTATCCCACAAAATTGTTACATATCCATCTCGATCCGTTCTTGATTGTTCATGAAAAAATCCAGCCGCATGCATCATTTCATGCATAACAATGCCTTTAAGTACACAACCATTGCCTGAAAAAAAGAGACGACAGTAGTAGTTATAACCGCCCAGGGGGGTTATAACTACTGACAGTAAATCATAATGCGTCGTTCACAATAATTTTGTCAACGGATGCCACAAAATTTATTTTTTTATTCAGCCCAGGGTAAACACCGATGTGATTTTCAAAATGAAATAATGTTTTAGCCAAGGGTTACAAGAGATTTCTCTTAACGTCTTGGTGTTGTTCATCTAAACAGTTGCAAGATACGTAACTTTTTCCATTGGAACACACACGTGCAAATTTTTGCAGCTGCGCTTCTGCGCATGAGTCAATCGTCAATTCTCTGAGTTTCTTCGAAACCTTTTGTTACATCTCTCCTATGCGCTCTTATATACGGTTTTATTTCCAGTAGGCCGTTTCTTTGGTCTGCTAAAAAGATCAAGCGAAACAGCTACAAATTTTCGCAGGAACTACTCATACCTGTGAATCAGGTCCGTAGCCAGCTCACCATGCTAGGGGGGCTAAAATTTTTAGGAGGGGCAATTCATGGAATCTTACTGACTTGCAAGCAAGATTGAAAATTTTTTAGGGGGGCCAAAATTTTTCCAGGTGGGCTGAGCCCCCCCCCCCCCCCCCGGGCCCCCCTTGGCTACGGGCCCGCTGTGAATAATAGGGTATAACCGGATATTAGCTTTCGTTTCCGTTTCCGGTAAAACTTTGCGTTCGTTTTGTTTCATTTTTACTATCCGTTTGCGCCCTGGTGAATAGGATCTGAAATAGTAACCTAATGATAACGTTTGACGGCCTCCGACTCGTCCGACTGATGAATAACATCCGCCATCTTTGAAAAATTCCACATAATCATTCTGGTTTGTGTGCGGTACCTAAAATAGCTCAATATCCACGCGTCAGCAAAAATATTAATGAAAATACCGGAAACGAACGAACCAGGTTCGACTACGGTGAAAACCCTGTTTTTACGCCAATTCAATTCGTTTAAGAGTAAAAGTTTTCCGTTGAATTTTTGACAAATTCTGTTCAAAAATTACAACAAACGCCTGTTCCATTTGAAATGTTGCAAAATCAACTGATTACTTTGTTTCTAGCGAACATTTTTAAGCTTGGCTAATTTGTGAGATTTAAAAAATTTTATCTGGTTATAATAACACATTTTGACTACAAAATCCCGTATATTTTCCAGCGATTGCAAGACTTAATTTAGTTTAATTCGAGCGAGTACAGCGCGTTATAAATATTGTTCTACCCAAATACCCTTGTAAAATATAATCATGGATTACCGCTAAGAGCCTAATCAAACTTTCGCCATTAATCTATTCCAGAGGTTAATTCTAAATCCTACAAAGTGTGTAATTTTTTAAAATAAGAGTTTTGTGGGATATAATCGTTGAATAGCTTGAGTTGTATGTTTGTTAGTGTGATTTGGTAATAATATAACGCACCCAATCAATGCAAGTTAATCTATTAAATTCAGAAACGGCTGATGCAATCACAGAGCGTTCACTTTGGCTGAAGGTCGATGATAATCGGTACGGAATTGTGGCGTCTTCCCAGCGATAGGTTTGTCCTGAAAAAATGGCTCTGAAACCAATTCTGGTTAATCGATGTTTATTTGTATGGGTGACGGTGTACTGGTTGAGTGGCGCTGTCCGTCGCCATCCGTTACGATTCGTGTATGATATCGAACGGTGACGGATAGCGACGTACGGCGACCGGAAAATGATAAAATTAATAAAAACTCTACACCCAAGCAACAGCGTCTGCAACAATTGAAAACCCGAGCACATAACGACGTCTGAATAAGAAAGTGAAAGCAATTAAGGCACCTACCTCATGGATCCATCCCAAGGCCAACGGCATAATTTCTGGTAGACCAAAACGCTAATTTCAAAAGTCGAAACGTATCCTTGGACGCTTACCTCTTATTGCGTTCGCAGCAAAATCCTGTTCTGTGCTTCCGGCACCAGGCGAATCATCAATTACTTGATCAACGTAGAACGTAATTGGCAGACCCCTCAAATCAATATCACCCTCAAACTTTCCACTCTGCGGGATTGGATCGACAAAGTTTGCCGGGACATCGTTCAGTCCAGCGTCTTGGCCTTTGATCCAATCGTCAACAGTCAAAGCTCCGTCTGGCATCGGTGGAAGTTCGGGCATTTTGAGATCAGGCTCGTGGTCTTCTTCGCCACGACTGGTCTCAGAATGAACTTTTTGCCGACGTTGCTTGAGTCGATCGAGACGACTCTTGCGTCGTGCTGCTCGTGCTTGTTCGCGTTCGGCTCGACGCTCAGCTGCTCGTCTTCTTGCGGTTGCAGCAGCGTTCCTGCCATTACCGCCATTGTTGGAGTCGTCTGGATTGGTCGATTCAGATGATGATGACGATGGCGGCGTCGTTGTCCAACCATGGCGAGCATTAAATTCGTCGACTGCCCGCAGCGATTCATTGTCAATTTCGCTCGAAAATTAAAAAAGTAGAAATTCTAAACTAAAATTTAATGTCATTTTTTAAATTAAAATGAAACATTAAAATTTTAATGAAAGTTTTAAATTAAAATTTTCAACTAAAACTTTTAATATTAATTTTAATGCAATATTTAAATGGAAAATTTCTACTTAAATATCGATGACGCTTTTAAATTTAAATTATGATTGGCATTTCAATTCAATTTTTTCATTAACTTATTAATTTTAACGAAATGTTTAAATATGCAACAGTCCTGTGTCAAACACTGTTGTGTAAAATTGTTCAAATTGGAACCAGAACAAAAATGAAGATCTTACGAGTTGTTTTGTACTTAAAATTGAATAAAATTCAATTTTAATTTCAAAAACTTACATTACAATTAACATAACGAACAGTAAACCCGCATAGAACAAAATTTAAAAAGACTATGTACATTTTGACCAAAGGCATCGCGGAGCAGTTTCTGACGTCACAAATACTACGGATATTATATATGAATACAGTTAAGCTAAGATATATAATTATTCGTAGTATTTGTCTAAAGTTTTACTTTTCTACTTCAACCTTATGTCAGTCCGTAAAAAATTTTCTAACTAATTTCTAATTCGGAACGTTTCTGATTTGCTAAAATATAGGAATGTTTACGTGAAGTATATATGTTTCATTTCAGTGACTGTACTCTCAAATGCGTACAATGCCTATCACCAGTTTTAGCCATAGGATTTTCAGCTGACAAACTCCTGCAATTACGGATCTCAAAACTGGCACAGAAACCGGACAGATCTTATGCGAAGTGTCCGCTACGTGTCCAAACATCACCATTCATTGGGTCGAAACCTACAAGACATGTCATCAACAGGTGATAGGTGCTCGAGAGTACGAGTCCTGACACCAGAAATATTGCAATGATAATATTACTACTACGCATCAACAAAATTAAACTTTCGATCTGACTTAAAATCAATTTGTGTCTCACGAATGTTCCACTGCTCTCGATTATTTATCATTTGTCAAAAATTGAATTTATTACAGTTGTTTGTTTGGATCAGCCTTTTTGCTTCCATAGACGGCCTACCTGCCTTTGCTCGGAACTTTAATTTAAAATGGAAAATTTTATTCAGTATAAACGTTTATTTTCAGCAGTTTTAAAGCTATCCTGTCAATGGATATCATCAATTTTAGATGACTAATAAAATATAAAAAACGCAACACAATATAATCTTTTAGGCAAGTGTAGGCAACTTTTATACAGAAGGAAATTGAGCAAAGAATTTTTAACTCCATCCTCAGTGTATGCCTGGCCAATGTAAACAACAGGATCATACCAGTGGTATGAGCATATTCCTAAGCCTAAGCGCAAGAATGAGATTATAAGGCCAAGTCATTGGACTAAGCAAAAAATTAATCTAATGTTTAAAGTTACTCTATTGCAATCCTACAAAAAAACGTTTCGCCTCTGATCTTTACATGGCCGAATTCACTGTACGCTGCAAAATATGGTGAGTCAAATTGACTCTCTCCGAAATAGGCTGTACGGGACTACACAAACAGAATCAAATTCGACTTTGCGAAAGTCAAATTAGACTCAATAAGCCGCACGTTTGACTCTAACGGAGTCGAATTTGACTCTGCCCGTGTTGTCCCGTAAAGCCTATTTCGGAGAGAGTCAATTTGACTCACCATTTTTTGCAGCGTAGTTTAAATACTGGCAAAGACTTCAAAATTTTTTGTTTGTTTTTCATGAAACCCTGACATCTCATTTTAGCGAAGACTGCAGTTCTCGTGAAAAAAAACGTTGCGTGGGTTTCTTGTGAAAAAAAAATTATTAAAAATTACTATCAACTTAGAAGTTTTAACTTTAAAAGTAAACTTATTTCGGAATGAAAAAATTTTGAAAAAATTTGTTAATTTTAAATTATAAATTTTTGAATTTTGCTGCTTTCTGAAACAAATTTGCCGTCTGAATTTTACGATTTTAGTAGAAAAACAAAAAACCTAACAAAGTCTTCTCTACACTTGCCCTACAAAACTATCAACTCGTGTTGTCCTCGCGTCATATTCATAGTAGCAAGAGTGCATGATACGAGAGTGTGTAACTCTTGGTGTGCCACACGGTTACAAAGTTGTACCATCGGGCGTTGCGTTTTTGCCAAACCCCCTTTGTTACACTGGGAAGGGTTCACTGGAACATGCAATTTCCCTAAGTTCAGCCATGCATTTTTGATACCAGATACATATAGTGCTATCGTTCACACAGGTTGTACCCCAAACTAAATAAGGAAGGTGGGTCAAAAACGCAACTCGTGCGGATACATTTGCTAGCATGCGGAACCTTGAGACTTTCATACACTGCAAATTCCAATGAGTTGATTAATCCATTCAGCGAGCGAGTTACTTATTTCTGAATTAATATCAGTAAACATTAACTCACTCTGAGTTGAGTTGATTCTGACTCTGAGTTGCGTTGACTCTGGGTGAGTTGATTAATTAACTCAGAATGAATTGAATCAACTCAAATTTCTGAGTTCTGATAGTCCTAACTCAGACTGAATGATTCAACTCATTCTGAGTTAAAATCAACTCACTGAAATTTACAGTGTACTGTTGTATCATGCACTGTTGATAACAGTGATTTGGCAGAACAAAACCCATTGTGAGTTTCAGATAAACAATTTGCTCTGAGTCACTGGTGCCAAATACACCTCATAAATACTATTCAGATTTGCGTTCTCCTGAACACAGCGTTTACGCTCTGGACGTCCAACAAAAGGTATTGATAGATTAACTCGTGTTTAAGCCTTTATGATGGTCTACAAACGTCAAAAAAAAACAAGAATGAAACTCTAATGAATTCTGCTAATATCTGAAAAGATAAAAACGCTAATTTTTGCTGTGAAAAATACTCCAATCAAATGGTAACAAAACACTTTTCGAGGTAAAAGGCGTTTTAACATTGGTTGACTCATTTTTCGAAACTCATTTTATTGCCGTGGTTGTTCTCAACACGTGCGGTTGATAGGATAGAAACGACACCTAAACGTTCTGCATTTGCTGAGGATATTGCAGATATGGCACTCAAAGTCGTATATTCAGCATTAAATTTAGTTTTCGATGCCTCTCTCAGAGTATTTTGGGGAAATGAGACGAACGGTGAACTGTGTCGCTTGATCTGCCGTAGAACCAATGCCCAGTGGTCCGGTGGGGATTCGGGTCACTGAAACAGTTACGATACTCTAATGGGCCCATGTTACTTTAAGGGGCGTCCACGTTTCTGGTGGGTCCATCAAACAGTAAGTTTAGATTCTAGATTACATTTTTTGCTTAGACTTAGGCTTAGGAATACATTTTTGCAACGCTTAGGCTTTGGCTAAGGCTTAGGAATACGCGTAATCTACTGTGACGCCCCTCAAAGTAACATTGGCCCTCTAATGCATGAAGATATTTTTGGTTATTTCGTCCAGCCGGCGTTTGCCACCAATGGTTCATGTTTAAAGAATGTTTTTACCAATTTTCAACATCTCAGAATGTTCCTGTTGGTGAACGTTTGGACATTTTCTTCGGTTCACCTTTGTAGTCAAAACAGTTAAATTTCGTGAAAATTTAAAATTTCAAAGTTCCATGGAAATCAATTCGACCCGAACCGTAAATCTGCATAACATTTTGCAGATCAGCCATTCGTGGACAAAGGCCGGCTGGCACCAATCAAACACCTGTAAACATTAAACAGAAATATCACCACGTACGTTTACCTAAACGTTTATGGATATTGAAAATTGGCAAAAACATTCTTTAAACGTGAACCTTTGGTGGCAAACGCCGGCTGGACGAAATAACCAAAAATATCTTCATGCACTAGAGGGCCAATGTTACTTTGAGGGGCGTAACAGTAGATTATGCGTATTCCTAAGCCTAAGCCAAAGCCCAAGCGTTGCAAAAATGTAATATTTCTTTGGCCAAGCGACTGTTAACTTAAGCCCTTGCCTAAACCGTTTTCTAAAGCTTGAGTTATAGCTTTAAATGTGATGGCGAGTGTACAAGAGCCGATCGAAGAATCTAAATGCCATAGGCCAATGTAAAGAACAGAGGCGGAACGGTGTTATAAACATAATCCTAATCCTAAGTCAAAGCCTAAGCCAAAGCCTATGCGTAACAATGATCATATTTCTAAGTCTAAGCAATAACCCTAAGCCTAAGCCAAGCAAAAAAATTAGTCTAAAGCTTAAGCTTACTCTATTGCAGTCGAACAGTAAAACGTTCCGCCCCTGATCTTTACACGGGCCATGTCATCAAACACAGAGTTAAAATTTTGTCAGTTTTTACTGTAAAAAATATTAAGCAACAGCCAAATTTTACCGACGCCCACAAACAACGAAAAACACGACCATAAATAAACTTTTTATCATACAAATAAAAAGTAAAAAGTTTCACAATAAAAGATATACTGTAAAGTGTCGATCAGAAGGATATCAAAGGTATAAACAAGGAATATGGGGATATTCTGGTTCAATTTCCTGGTGACCAAACAACAAAACAAACACCATGAACAAGCGAAATGTTGTGGACAATGGAGGTTAAACCAATTTCTCGCTTGTTACGGTCGTTTATAGAAAATCCCGTTTCAAATGCCGCTATTCCCGTTTATGACTGGCGATAACCATGCATTATTTGCAAACATGCTCACATGCATATGATAACTGTAATTTTGTTTGAGTTTTGCTATTTTTTGCCGTTTTACAGCATCTTTGATGAAAAGTTAATTTTAAAAATAATTATTCACAGCAAAATATTGTCCATATTTTAAAATAAAATTCATTGAAGACGCTGAATTTTGACGCGGCTGAACTGTATGCCGTCTTAAGCGTTATATATTTATAGCGACACATTTGGATGCTTCAAGAACAGCGCTGTATTCACTAGCGGCAGGCTGCAACCGGAATTCCGGTTCCGGTAGGGAAATCCGGTATTTTTCGTTTTCCGGTTCTGGTAAGAAATCCTGCATTTTTTCACCGGAATTTTCCGGTATTGAAAATTTTTTCTCATTCGAAAATTTGAGAAAAATTGGCATTTTATTCTAACTTAATATTTATCTAAAATTGTCTGAGCGTTTATTACCAAAATTTTCAATTTGCGCCAGTCTCAATAATTAATCATATGTTTACACCTACTGCATTTGTTTCAGGATTTTGGCATTCAAAATGGTGTGTTTTAGCATTATTAGGATAACTTAAAAATGAATTTTTCGGTAACAAATATTTTTTATTTTCCGGTTCCGTCTCCGGTTCCGGTGTTTTATAATTCCGGTTGCACCCTGACTGGCGGCTCCAAAGAGAGGCATATCCAGACCAACGTCTTCCAAAAAAATCAAAATCAAAATTTTGTGTTAAAATTGCAATCAATTGACTCCCCAATTGAATATATATAATGCAAATTTGAAATTGCATTTTTATAAATGTTCCATTAACCATTACGTATTTCCGCATCGGATTCGAAACTTCTCACATGATAAATTTCCAATTCTCATTCAAATTATTGTTTGTTTTTCTTTTAGAAAACTTGGCCACTGTAAAGGATGAGGGCCGTAGCAGTAGTGTTTGCGTATTCCTTAAGCCCTATTCACATGTGAACGTTTTTGATGCGAGAACTTTCAGCAGGAAATTGCACGCAGAGCTTGCATTTTTCATTAGCCAATGAGAAACCAGCTGCAATAAATTCGACGACCTCGAGTTATTATTCATACATTTGAATTAAAATTCACAGCTGTGATTTTTAAGGAATTATATTTGTAGGTGCAAATTTTTCGACCAAAATTTTGGACCAAACTTGCAAGTGCAAGTAGCAGCTACAATTTCTCGCAGCAAAAACTTGCACGTGTAAATATGGCTTAAGCCGAAATTTAAACCTTAGCTTAAGAATAGGTCAGAACAAAAAATAGTCTAAAGCTTAAGCATATATACTCCATATCAGCATTCCTGTGTTAAATCGGTCCTTCCTGGTTGGCTGAAAACCTGAATAAACTAAGGGTTAATACATACGGATTTGGTGGTTGCGTTCTTCCTGATGCCTGTCTCACTGCGACTTTCAACGTCATTTGTAGTTTTCATTTTTTAGTTTTTGGTTGTTTCATTATTATATTTTTTATTTCAATTTTTGTTCATTTTTTACTTTTCATTTTAGCTTTTTCGTTATTGCAAGAAATAGTTTAATTATTCGCGAAGAGGCTACAATGGCCACAAAATTTCACGAGGAGTATAGTAACAGTCAGCGTGTTTCTAAACCTAAGCCTAAACGCAAGAATGAGCGTATACCTAAGCCAAGGAAAAAACTACTCTAAAGCTTACACTGTAAATTTCAGTGAGTTGATTTTACTCAGAATGAGTTTAATCCTCAGTCTGCGTTACGACTACCAGAACTCAGAATTTTGAGTTGATTCAATTTATTCTGAGTCAATTAATCAACTTACCCAGAGTCGATTTAACTCAAAGTACGCATCAACTCAACTCAGATTAAGTTAATGCTTACTGATATTAATTCAGAAATAAGTAACTCGCTAGCTGAATTGATTAATGAACTCATTGAAATTTACAGTGTAAGCTTACGCCATTCCAGTTCCACAGAAAAACGTTTTACCGTTGATTTTTACATGCGGATCAAAAGTAATACGGGAGCCAGTTTGTTGGAAACGCAAAAAGTATCACATGGTCACGGTAGTGTCTTTTATAATATGTTTTGGCTAATATTTTTGCTTTTTTAACTTTGCAATGTAAACATTTCTTTTATTGTTTATGAAAACCAAATTACTATTTATCACTACGTCGTAATAAAAAATTTTGGCCAATGTTACTTTTAGGGGCGTAACAGTAGATTAAGCGTATACCTAAAACCTAAGCCTATCCTAATCGTTGCAAAAAATGCGTTGCTAAGCCTAAGCCTAAGCAAAGAAATGTAATGTAGAATCTAAACCGACTCTTTTATAAACCCAACAGAAACCTGGACGCCCCTTAAAGTAACATGGACCGAATTTTTTATAAAGACTTTTTATAAATTTTTCATTTTAAAAATTTTACATTTCGTAATTAATTGTTTCTTCATTTGATTGCTTTTGAGTAGAATTATTCCCAATTTTTATCCAATTTCTAACACTCGTTTGACGTCTGCGATGTATTGTTCGTCATTTGGTCGTTGCCGATGCATTTTGAAATATTTCTCAAACGTTGGCAGCGCTTTTAAACGCGTCAAAAATTCCTAAAACCGTCAAAAATAATCATTATTTTCCACTTCCGGATCCACGGGCCCTCATCCCAGCATAAATCCCGTATCAAAACCAAAATTTTGTATTATGATTGAATACTAAAATTGCATTTCGCTTCTCGCTCGCTGGTGATTTATTCATTATGATATCGCACGGTTGCTATTTCAAAAATTTCTGGATCTGCCACTGTAAATTATTCATAAAGTGTAAAATGTGTCAATTTTCATTCTGAAACGAAAACTTGCGCGTGTGAATAGGGCTTTACCCCCTTGTATAGAACAGGGTCGGATCGTTCCAGCACACGTAACTGAACGAAGAGCGACATA
>JASANG010001238.1:0-64456 GCA_030248215.1 Enoplolaimus lenunculus
AAATTTATCCATCAGCTGAAATTGTTTTCATTTGCATTGAACTGGTTTTGAATGAAGTAAACGCCGGAAAAACGTTTTAATTTTGTTTTGGGCGGAAATAAAGCTTATTTTTAATAGGAAAAGCCAAAACAGTTGCATTTTGCATGCGTTTTAATTTTGTTTTGGGCGAAAATAAAGCTTATTTTTAATAGGAAAAGCCAAAACAGTTGCATTTTGCATGAATCCCAAATAATTGATTCGAATATATATATTATATTTGCTTTCAAACTGCGGTTAAAAAGAAATTTCAACTGATTGCGCAATATTTGAATGACTGTTGGGTCTTGAGTTGTTTTTGATATGATATGTACGTGCCATTGAAGTATTTGAACTAAGCGTTAACATAACGTTAATGTCTAGGTTGTTCCCAAAATTTGAACGGAAATTGTATCAGTAGGTAGCTGTGCCACTCTACAACCATGTTTTAATGTAAAAATTAAAATATAAATTAAAAGCAAATCCTAAAACCAAACGGGCCTGGAAGCTGAGCAAATCATCAACTTTTCACTGTATCATTTGCTTTCAACCTGTGGTTAAAAGAGCAATTTCAACTGATCGAGCCAAATTACAATATTTAAGGTGGGTTTGGTCACAGCTGTCATACACATTTGAGAATGTGAGCATAAATCAGAGGCGGCTGCAAAAATTTCTGTCTGGGGGTGGGCGGTTTGGCAAATGTTATGAAACGCAAAAACTATAAAATAGGAACCTTATCATTTTATCGCCAAAAATTTTTCTGAGGGCAAAAATTGTACGGTAGGCACCTTACAATTTCATCACAAAAAATGCTGTGCGGGAATGATTGTAAAAAAGTGTAAAGTGGGGACCTTACCATTTTAACACAGAAAAATTTGGGCGTACGCCCTCCCCCCTAAAGCCGCTAGTGACCTAGATTAAAAATTGTTGACTAACTTTGGTCCAGTGGCGACACATTTTGCGAATTTGTCAATAATATTGAACGCAAATGTTTGTTGTGACTCTTGCATAAACGAAATGCCAGATATTACATTAATTGACGATCCAAGTGTTTGCTTAACACGATCAGTTGTCGTCGAACTAGAGTCATTCGTTAGCAATGATACAAGTTCACTAAGTACTTCAGACGAAATTGCATTCGAAATTTGTTCGTCGAATTTCTCTTGGATTTCCCTACAAACAGTTGAAAATGCATACTGACTACTAAATATTCGGTTATCATTGGTATTGTTGTTGGAATAGTACAGTCTGTACGACCGTTGTTAGAAGCTTTACTCAAAGTCTAGGACCACGCTTCAAATCGGACCTCGGGCAACTTGCTCTCGAGTCAAGCATGCTACAGCGTACACCATGTGGTTATTGCAACAATTTCACCAGTATACGTGCACATGTATGAGTGGCGATTTTTGCTTTTTAAAAAACAATGTCATTCAACAATTGTTACAGGCTGCCAACTCCGGATGACTCTTTACCTGCATATGCGGAGCAAGTTTGCTTCTAGTTTAAGCCCTCTATGCAATCACTTTATATTGCAGTTTAAAAAGTAGAGACTACCTACGCTATGGTTTAAAATGCGAGCAGCTTCTAATCGGTTGCATGCAAATCTGGTCAACTCGTATCCATTTAGTTTCACCGAGTACAAAGAACGTCTGGCTGAGACAAGAAGTGCATTTATTGCAGCAAAATTGTTCATATTTTTATGTCGATTTAGGTTTTAAAACTGATCAACGCTATCTGGGCAGAATGCCAGATGGGTGAAAGGTCAGCTTACACTGATGCTTTAACGCTGGTAGGTATATAATTTTCGGGCGGGTATATCTTCGACCAGGTCATAAGCAAACATATACGAGGATTCGTTTCTATTTGTTGTTTCTCTGTTTTTGTTCAGGCAATTTTACCAAGAGTGGATGATGTCCACCTTGCAGAAGAGTGTGCAACTGCTTGGACTGGGCATGGTACTAAATGTACCAGCACGCGTTACATTTTTGTTTGACCCCCCCTCAATCAGGGGGAGGGTGTTAAGCAAGAGATTAACAATAAAGTATGCTTCAGCACACCTACCCCCCACATTTAAGGGGGGGGGGGTCAACTATGTTGTTTAATCCCACTAAAGATGTTTGTATGTGCATACAGACCCCCCTTAACAAAGGGGGGCAGTCCAAAAACGCAACGTGTGCCGGGTACATTCTTTAATACACAGAATGTACCCAGTTGCACACTCTTGTTATAAAGAGTAATCGTCCACTCTTTAATTTTACTAATAATTTGTGTTTGCTGTCGATTTTCGTCTAATTGCTCGAATATGAGTCCGAAATTTAATCAACATGTGACAAAACACGATCATATACGGTGAATTTAACGTGAATCCCCAAGAACCGCTAAGATTTAGCTGGTTACCAATTAGAAGCAAACTACGCGTTCAGCGTAGATGTGTAATATCGAACCGGTTTACAGTTCGCGTAGCTTGGCGCAGTCAGAATACCATCTACTGTTTTCTAAGATAACGATCACAAACAAAAACATGCCATGGCGTTTAGAACGGACCTATCAACAAACTAATTGTTGATGACATTTTTTAAACAAACTTTGTGATTACTTGTAAAAATTGCAATTATGTATCAGTTTCATTTAGATGTTGTAATTTCCATAAGTTGAAAATTAGTTTCTTAAACTGTTTAGTGTCTAACGTTTTGATACTTAATACATACGCAGTTTCTTTTAGATTTTATCAGCATACAAAAAAGCGTTTTTATAAAGACTGTTTGAAACGCAAAAAATGTTTAAAATAGCGGTTTATTTTAAACCCGATTTGTTGTTACGTTTTTGTAGTCGCGCCAGGATCGGCTGCTGGAGTGGTTGTTGTTGTTGTTGTTGTTGTTGTTGTTGTTGTTGTTGTTGTTGTTGTTGTTGTTGTTGTTGTCGTTGTTGTTGTTGTTGTTGTTGTTGTTGTTGTTGTTGTTGTTGTTGTTGTTGTTGTTGTTGTTGTTGTTGTTGTTGTTGTTGTTGTTGTTGTTGTTGTTGTTGTTGTTGTTGTTGTTGTGGTACGTGACGTAACTACAGTTAATGCTGCTGCTGACGCCGTTAGCACTTGCTCTGCAGTAAGTGTCTCAAACGCCGCAAAGACGGAACTTTTGACGGTTTCAATATCTGCACTAAAATCAACTGAGGCTAAATTGAAATTTGCTTCCGTCTCGATTTCTAACGTTTTCAGTCGTGTGCCAACAGCAACCAGAGCTGTCTCCGAATAGCTGTTGAACACAACTTGTAAATGTTCGTTTGCTTTTGAAAACTTGCTCTTTTCGGAAACTATCGCGTTTAACAGCATCGATACTTCGTTTTCAGTTGACCTGAAACAGAAGTAAATTCTTCAACATTAACAATAATACCATGTGTACACCAGGTAACTTTGACAAAGGTAGTGTAATGGACACTGAAGCCAACCAAAAGCGGCAATGTCCACTCAATCCAAATGTACGAGTTCAATATATATTTTGAGGAATGTCACACTTCATTTAAATTTGTCACGTAAAGATGCAGGCGTACGTAGCACGTGTTTATAACAGTGTTGTTTTCCTCGAAAAAAATTGACCGAAAAAATGAATTTTTCCGTTTTTTCCCAGAAAAAATGGAAAAAATTCATTCTTTTTCTGAGTGAAATTTTAGCTTTAGTATTTAATTCAACGCTCAAAGATAATAGTGTAACTGAATAGAAAATAAAATCAAGATGTATGCCAAGAAGTTCATTGTCATTAAAAGAAAGTAATTAAAGGTGGACAGCACATTACCATTACAGGCCTACTGCAGCCGAAATTCGGGTCTTTTCGGTTTTATCCCACCGCTGGCCGGCACTTACCGAAAAATCTTTGGATTTCGAAACTTTTTTATATTTGAGCTTATGATGACCTCACCTGATCATTCCACGCTCCAATTATTATATATCATTCGACGTAGCTTGCAGAGCTGAGTCAAGTGGTGTTAAATTTTCTACAATCAGAAGTCTGCTTTAAGTTTTGTTGTCAAATGACCTATTTGGCGCGCTGCCAGCGATCGTGGTTCGGCGCCTGTTATTTTTTCATTTTTTCCATTTTTTCCAACCCCTTGGAAAAACATGAAAAAATGGAAAAAATCATTTTGTCCGGCAATTTTTTCGGGCAATAACCCTGAATTGCGACTGAATTTTGCGTTGAGGCCAAAACAATTTGAGGTATTTCAAACATTAACCTTTAGCATACAATCAAAGCATAAGTATTGCACATGATTGAACTACAATTTTAACCACAATCTATTTTACACTTACGTAAAGCTAACGTCCTGGATTTCGTTCGAAATTGCAAGTACAACTCCAGCAACTTGAGTCATCGCAGCTGATTGTACTGTAGACACAAGAGTTGAAATGATTTCAGTTGACGATTTTGTACTATCGACTTCGCTAAAAATCGCTGTAACAGTCTCCGATTTGAGTTGCAAGCTGTACAACTCTGACGCAATAAGCAATGCTTCTGATGTTTCGCGACTTTGGATGAATGTTACTAATTTGCTAATGAAAGTCGAATCAATTACAGCAAGGTTTTTGTAAAACGAGACAAAGTCCGTTCTGAACTTTCTGAAATAAAGTACATTTTCAAATTATTAATCCTGTTTAAAGAATTAAAACATTGTCATTGTTAATTTTAGCAAAAAATAAGCAAAATGTTTTGTAACAGCGGACGGCATTTTTATAATAATGAAAATACTTCATATTTATAATTAAAGTAAATTATTAAAAGAAAAACTAAGAATTGAGAGTTAATTTTGAAACATATTTAATTTTATGGCATAAAATAAAACAATATTCTCCTAAATCTATAATTATACATACGTTTGTTCTGCTATAATTTGAGTTGATATAATGTTTGCAGACGAAATCACTTGTTCAGACGTAAGTGATGCTACCGCTGTAAATAAAGACTTTGCAACAGTTGTAATGTCAGCATTAAAGTCAATTGATTGCAGTCCTAAATTGGCGCTTGTTGTAGATTCTAGACGTTGTAGTTCTTTACCAACAGCAATCAAAGTATTTTGATCGTAAGTTCGCAAGCGAATTTCTAATTCTTCGTTTGCGGCCGAGAATTTGCCAGTTCCAGACGATACAGATTGCATTAGCTGGGTTATTTCTTCAGATGCCGACCTGAAACAATTTTGTTTTCTTTTTTGGCAAATTTGTAATAGAAATATTTCATAATTATAGTCAAGTTTTACAATATAAAATTAAACCACAATAATCAAGTGTAAAAAACGAAAAACATCGACATTAGAGCCCGTATTCTCAAATGTGTCTAACATCTATCATCAGTTAATGATAAATTTTGTAACTTTTGAACGTGTGCATAATGACGTTTGAAATTTCAAACCAGTTTTTTCGTTTAACTTACTGTATTTTTGTACGCAATTGCAGGGTTTCGTCAGTTTAAAAACCTATCGCTAACTTGTGATAGTTGCTATACAAATTTGAGAATATAGGCTTAAATTAAAGTAAGTCTAAAACAATAGTCATTCCGTTGGTTTGGTTTAAATGTTTACAATGTCGTGAAAAATATGTTCCGGTTCTCATCATAGTGCTTCTTAATGTACTTATCTCCCTTAAGCGGAACCGTTAGTGTTATATAAATGCAAATGCTATTTACCCGATTGTTTCTTCGTTAATCTGTTCAATCGAAGCAAGTATAACACCGGCAACTTCAGTATACGACACAGATTCAACGTTAGATACCAGCGTTGAAATGATTTGTTCAGAAGTCAACGAACTATCAACTGCAGAGAATACTGTTGTGACAGTTTTTGCTTCGACACTTTGCAATCGATACAATTCAGATGCAACCAGTGTTGCTTGTTCAACAGACTGACTTTGAATGAACGTGACAAGTTGGCTCGAAAAACTTGAATCAATCACCGTTAGAGCTTCGAAGAACGTTGAAACACTGCTTTGAAAAGTGCTGGAATAAAAAAATATAAATATAATTATGTTGTAAAATATAATTTTACCTTTTTTGTTTAATATATCCTCCAAGAGAAAATGCGTACAAGGAATGCGAAATCAAAAATTCATTCGGTTACATCATCGACCGCTAAGAAATAAAATCGGATTCAATTTTTGTATTTCTCAAAATTGTATTCCAATAGCGACTTGTAAAAAATAAAATCGGATAGTGTTTTAGAAAAGATTTTAGTTTTCAGCACCCTGTACGCAATGTATTGTGGAGGATGTGTACCAAAGAATACGGCGAAGTGAAAGACAGTGCTATACTGCAAAAAATGGTGAGTCAAATTGACTCTCCCCGAAATAGGCTTTTCCGGACTCACAAACTGAGTCAAAATTCGACTCCGCCACAGTCAAATTTGACTCACTGAGCGACTCATTAAGTCGAATTCGACTCCGGCGGAGTCAAATTTTGGCCCAGTTTGTGTAGTCCGGAAAAGCCTATTTCGGAGGGAGTCAATTTGACTCCAAATTTGACTCCGGCGGAGTCAAATTTTGACTCAGTTTGTGCAGTCCGGAAAAGCCTATTTCGGAGGGAGTCAATTTGACTCACCATTTTTTGCAGTGTACATTCAGTTGAACGAAAAAACTTTATTAAGGTTTGCACTTCGGCATTAACGTAGCACGCTGAGCTTTGAATTAAAAGGTCTCCACCATTTCCTCTTTTTTGCAAAGTTTGCTATGATGCTGGGTTTTCTTAAATATGCTGAGGCTTCGACGATATTTTACAATGAACCCGTGCTGTTATATTTTGATGACAGTGGCCACCGAAGTGAGGAATCTTATAAAAATTGACGTTTTAACGACCATTTCTCGATATACAATTGTGATTACATCCAACTGAGACCAGCCTTATCTGTATCTTTATAATTTTTCAACATTAGGAGATTATAATCTAATCAAATCAAATTTTTGTCATCATACGCGCGGTATACCAATCCTACTAGAATAAAGGAACACAAAATATTTTCAAAACTTACGTTTTTTCTTTGGTAATTGTTTCAGTAACTGTCGTTGCGAGCGATTTGGTTTGCTCTTGAGTGAGCGCAGCTGTTGCCGAGAAAAAGTTTTCCGAAACCGTTTCAATATCGCCATTAAAATCAATCGATTGTATTCCAATATCTTCAAAAGTGTCAGAGATTAAACGTTGCATCTCTTTGCCAACTGCAACCAGTGTTGTCGCGTCATAGCTTCGTAGTACGATTTCCAGCTGTTCATTCGACGATGCATACACGCTAGTTTCGGATGATATTGATTCCATTAACATTGAGATTTCTTCTATTGAAGACCTGTGGACGTATTCTCAAATGAGTTCATGTTACTTTAAGGGGCGTCCAGGTTTCTGGTGGGCCCATAACACAGTAAGTTTAGATTCTAGATTACATTTTTTTGCTTACACATAGGCTTAGCCTTACGACCACATTTTGCAACGCTTAGGCTTAGGCTTAGGAATAGGCTCACTCTCAGATAAACTTAGGCCTCGGAAAACGTTTCTGGACCCTTACCTGATTGAGTTGAGTACAAGCCCTCAAAGATGACACACTGAAAAAATGGTGAGTCAAATTCGACTCTCCCAGAGTCCATTTCGACTCACTTAACCGCACGTTTGACTCTGGCGGAGTCGAATTTGACTCAGTTTGTGTAGTCCCGTAGTGTCTATTTCAGAGGGAGTCAATTTGACTCACCCTTTTTTTGCAGTGCAGACCACGGTTAAAAACAGGCCCCAAATTTCAAACGTAATATAAACTAACGTTTGCACTACTTCATTGATTTCATTAACCGATGCCAGTATAACTCCTGCCACTTCTTTATACGTCGCAGTTTCTAGATTTGTTACCAGCGTAGAAATTAATTCTTGTGACGATAGCGAATTATCAACCTTGGAAAACACCGTTGTTACCGTTTGTGCTACGTCAGTTTGTAATTCGTACAGCGTTGTTGCTACGATAAATGCTTGTGACAACTGTTGGCTTTGTATAAATTCAGTGAATTGTGTTGAAAACGTTGAATCGATTGTTGTCAGTGAAGAATAGAACGTTGAAAGTGTAGTTTCAAATGTTCTGCAAAAGAATAGGCATTAACATTAATTTGTGCTAATTGTGTCGAAAATAAAACGCTATTTTAATCGCATTTCGTGTTTGAAACAGCATCGTTCAACGTATTTTTTGTAACGGGTGGCGTTCTAAAATGAAATACAAATGTAGCAAAATGCTATTTGATAAATTTTTATGCATTTGTTGGCCCATGTATAGAACAGGAAAGGAACAGTAGTATAAGCATATCTAAGCATAAGCAATAATAATTCTAAATTTAAAAAAAGATACAAATTAAAAATTTTCTTATTTACAAATTTTCAAATGTGGAAACTTTGAATTTTAAAAATTTTAATTTAAAACTTTTTAAATTTAAGTTTTCAAATTTACTCTCGCTTCGCAATTTGTTCTTCGACAATCTTAGCAGAGATCGCGGTTGAAGCTGCGGTAATCTGTTCTGCAGTCAGCGTCGATATTGCGGTGGTGACTGCGGAAACTGTCGCTTCAATGCTGCCGGATGTGTCGACTGACGACATCCCTAAACTAGTTGAAGTTTCGGTTTCTAGCCGTTGCAGCTCTTTTGTCACTTCGACAAATATTTCTTTGTCAACGCCGAGCAGAGCAATTTCAAGATGTTGCTTAGCGTCAACAAATTTACTCGAGCTCGATTCAATTGAGCCCATTATTGATTGAACTTCCATTGTTGCCGTTCTAAAATAAACCAATTTTTGATGTATAAATGTGATTACAAAAAATTTCGCACTGGAATCTAAAACCGTTGCATGATAGAAATTACGGTGCCGCTTTGGCGACGACTTCCTCGGTCAGGCAGCGTCGTTTGACGCGTCCGATACGGACAGCGTTGTAGTTGATTTTGCCGTACGTCGTCGCACATGTATAGCGTCACACAAATTTCAAAATTTCGTAATTATCACACATTCAATGTTACTTAAAGCGAACAAACATTTTTGGTATCAAGAATTGTTTTGTGAAAATTTATGCCCAAATTAAACAATTAATCCGCATTCCGCACTATTTAAAAGCTGTGTGCCATGTTTATTAATTGTATTCACTATACTACTGAACTCAACTCCATACCCGTGCGATATGCCTTTAGTTGTATTCACTATACTACTGTACTCAACTCCATACCCGTGCGATATGCCTTCAATGTGTTCCACTGCGGACAAAACCAACGCAGCGAGATGAGTAAAACTTGAAGCTGTTGTCTCGGAAATGAGTGTTTCCATTACTTGAAAATTCGTTTGAGTTGTATCGATTTTAGAATAAATCGTTGTGACCGTATTTGATTGATAGTTTAATATTGTTTCTGCAATTATTATGCCGTCTGTGACATCCTGTGCACGAAGAAACGCAACAAACTGTTTCGAAAATGTCGATTCTTCAACGAGCGTCAAGTCATTGAAAAATGTTATTAATGCTGTCTCGAGTTCTCTGCAACAAAGTTCCTCAACATCAGTTATGAAATATTCTTGATACATAATTTGGATATCATTCCAGCTCCGTATTTTTCTACTACTTTCGGATAAACCAAAATAGCCAAAACTGCACATCGTGATAATTGGTATTAATGGTTGCATATAACTGTAGCAAATTCGCTACAATAAAGTTCTTACTTTAATGACAACGTTCCCGATACGTAATTTGGGCATGATTCTAACTCCTTGTTGTGCTTCTACTTTCTGATCAACCAATACAGTCCAAAGTTAACTCGTAGATCATTGATCTTGTTTATGTATTAAAACGAACCAGTGATACTACAAATATTAATCTAAGCCGAATGTGATAAACTGTTAAAAATCAGGTATCGGGGTCCATATCAGAAAAGTCGTGCATATTTGAATCACAGGATACACTTTTATCGGTGTTAGATTAAGCATAACCTTCCAAAGTATGGAATATTTTTGTCGCCCTTTCACGTTTGCTCGCAAAATGTTGAACGTCAACAAAAAATCTGTTGAAACAAAACCGTTTCTAAAAACTGCTGAAGCGGATGTGTGACAACATCTTTCTAGTAACTGAACATACGTACTTGATAACAGCATTCGTTCCAGTTATTTCTCGAACGATTACTTGAGACGCTTCTTTGACTACACGCGATGATAATTGAGCAATTGCGGTGAACACGGATTCAACAATTTGCTCAGCGCTAGCATTAAAATCAACCGATCCTAACCCAAATCCGGATCCGGTTTCAGATTCAAGCGTTTGCAACTCGGACGCAATCGCGACAACTTGTTCGGTTGAATAGTGTTTCATTGCGATTTGAAAATGTTCCGCGGCAGAAATAAACTGATTGTTGCCAGAATCGATCGAAGTGAGAAGCAGCTCAATTTCTTCGTTTGCTGTACTGAAAATTTAATGATGCCGTTTGATAAGACCAATAAAGACAAGACAAGAAGTTTATTTGGACCGAAAGCACGACAAAATATGCATTTAGTATAAATAGTACAAACACAGCCAAGTTGACAAAATCATTGAATGTGTGCAATACGCCCAAATAAAGGAAAAGTTAGAAAGAGGGCATGCCCTAGTGATATCTAACTTGGCAAAAATTCTGCGATGGTGTGCTGGAGGAATGGGTTGATCCAAAAATGACAAATCATTAGTTTTATTCGTGATGAAGGTATGCTTTTAGGTCTACCTGTTTCAACAAAGTTTTAAATGACCTTACGCTCCGTGCCTACACGAGGGGTAACCAATACTCATCATGTATTTTTTATGTAATTTTGTGTATAGAGTAGGTATATTCTGTTACGGTCGTGTAGAATAATATCGCAGATCGCTAAAATAAACAAGCAACGTGCGCGGGCAGAACAGATTTGCCGAATCCTATCAGCATATTTTTTTGGTAAAACAAATCAGCAATGGTATTTTAGCAGTACGGTTTTTAATGCACAGCAGAGAAATTTATATCGAACAAAATGGCTTTATACAAGAATGAAAAAAGAATGCAAGAAATTTTTTACGCTCTGGTGTTAAGTTTCGACAAGTGGACAAAAACGGGCCACATTTGCAAGCTTTACTAACAACCCACTGCAAGCATGTAGCCAGCGCCAGCCCACCTTGCTTGAAGGGCTAAACATTTTTTATGAAGGGTATACAGGTGGCTTCGATGACTTATACGCAAAGTTGAAAATTTTCTATGGGGAGGGACAAATATCTTTGAGGTAGGCAAAACACTGATCCCCCTTTGACCCCGTCTCGCTACGGAACAAACGAAACTACTCACGCCTCGTTAGACAAAAACCTATCTCGCTAATTTCGCTTATGAAAAATATCATTTTTCCAAAAATTATCCCAGATACAAATTTCAGGTAATCCAGATGTTAATAGAACAGAGGTGACTCTAACCCGACAGCTTTATGATCGATTGTATCAACCGACGCAAGAACCACTGCAGCCAAATCAATATGTGATGCCGCTTGTGCTTGCGTAGTTAATTCGCGAAGTATTGCTTCTGAAGTCATAGTTGAAGTTTCCAGTTGCGAAAATACGGTTGTCACTGTTTTAGACTCAACAGTTTGCAGGCTGTAAATTTCTTCTGCAATAATTGCCATATTTTCAATTTTATGTGATCGCAAAAACGTCACATATTTTTGATTGAACGAAGAACCAATCGCGTTTTGGGATGCAAAAAACGCTGATAATTCTTTTCGGAATGTACTGAAACAAAACCAGCATTAACAATACAGTTGCAGATCAATATTGACAAAAAACTCATGATTAGTGTAATTTGGCTTCAAACGCGCTTTTCTAGACAAGATATCACGAGAAAATGTAGCACCCCCGAAAAATTGTGTCCCCGGGCGGAATTTTCCCCGTAAAAATAGTCTGGAGGTTAGTATTTCAGGGTTCGGTCACTTTTTTAACGACGAGTAATACGCTGATGAAGGTCCCAGATCAGAACACTGGTGCTATCTATTTCTCACAGTGAAAATGGTTTCAGACATACCTCGCAATTTCATTTCGAGTAATCGTCGCTGTAATTTCAACCGATGCGGAAGTAATTTCTGCATCCGATACAGATTCAATCGTCGTAAAAATCGCTGTTACAATTTCGCTTAAACTTTGACTGAAATCAACGCTTGAAAACCCGAGATCTACCCCAGATTGTGTTTGTAGTGTTTGTAGTTGTTCGACAATTTCCAACGAATACGACGCGTTGAAGCTGCTGAACGAACTTGCGAGCAGCTCTTGAGCGGATGAGAATTTTGTTTCGCCAGATTCAATTGATTTCATAAGCGTTTTGAGCTGTTGTGTTGCGCTGCTGAAATTGCATAAACTGCAACATTTTACACGTGCATTTTGAAAGCGACAATTTACAGCTGCAAATCGAAATGCGAAAGGTTTTGTTCGCAAAATACTTTATCACTTTCCTCAAACTTGTAACTGTTGATGGCAGCTGGAAATTTTCGCCGTAAAACCAGCACATGTAAAATAGCTCTTTAGAAACATGTGTTATGCGTCTGGTGTACGCGGTGTGGGGGGAAATGCACGGGCTATAGACACATGCTTATTGATAATTAAAATGAAATAAATTGATCAATTATGTGTTTCAAAGCATACCTACTAGTTGCGAGTTCCACAAAATTTTAAAAAATATCAAAAAATAGGAACGTGTGTTAGAATTAACCTTCTGCATCCAAGAACTCTAAATGCATTTTAAAGTTTGTCACGGTCGTTCCAAAAATCTTTGATTTTAATAGGAAGTTGCATATAAACAGCTCCTATTTAACAGAACAACTTCGTATGCTCGTGATATTTCGGACGTTGTTCCCGAAAATATGCTCACATTTAAAAAAAGTTATGAACCTTTCATTGCATATCCAGCGACGAATTCGAAATTCTTCAGTGTGAAATTTATACTATTTGTCTTCTGAAACTGTACAGTTTTAAAGCGCGTTTGGGTCTTTTTCGGTTATCCCTCCAGCCGGCGTTTGCCCAGAAATGATTGCTGTAGAAAATTTTTTGCATATTTAAGCTTCTTGCGTCGAATGGTATATAGTTTGTTTAACTTGTTGACAGGAAAAAATTTGGTTGGTAACGAAGAACCTCGGACCTCAAATTTTTGTGTTTTCATATAGTGCAACTGGGCCAAAGGCGCCACTTTGGATCCGCCACTACGAATATTTTATGACTTACGTTTCTTCAAATATAAAGTTTATAAATATCTTTCAATACCCTTTCATCATTTTTGTTTGAAAACCGCTCGCTACTTGAAATCAAATTTTGTTACTTTATTTAACAAACAAATCAGCAACTTTACCCCAGCTGTACATTTTCGATCACGTTCACAGACGCGTGTATCACACCGATAACTTGAGTTGCATCCGCTTTGCGAATAGTCGCAATAAGCTGTGTGAACGTTTCTTCAGCACTATTCGTCAGAGAATGGACTTCGTCAAAAACGGTCGAAATGGTTCGAGCGTGGTTCGTTTGCAAATCATACAACTCGTGTGCGACTATAAACGCAGATTTTTTGGCATCTTCGTTGTTTTCAAGAAATCTTACCAGTTGATTCACAAACGTCGTCGCTTCGATTACCGTAATCGCTTTCCAAAATGTTACCAGCGCAGTTTGAAAGGATCTGGCGAAAACAATGTTATTGGGGAAAAAATTTTCAGTTACGGTGTATAAACTATTTCTGGTATGTTGAATTTTCGTCCAAAACACAAAATCCAACTAATGCGTTGGGTGTTACTAACTGGGCACTGTGTTATAGCTGTATGTAGCAAGCTTATCAGTTAATCATTAAGAACATTTTAGGCACAATGGCAAAATTTGAAATTGGAGTATAAAACGTAAAATAAAATAAAAACAACATCATTGTAATTTAACTGTACCCCAATACTATAAGCACACTGCGATTCGTTTGCACTATTTTAACTTTGCGCATTGTGAACTATTTTTCAATTGCAAACACACGCTGTAATACGATAGCTTTTACCCACGCCACTTGTTAACCCTATCTTAATAGCAAAAATGCATATACTCACTCAGAAACTTGAATACTTTCAAGCACTGCGTTAGACGCTTTCGTAGCTTGTTCTGTGGTCAACGATGATAAAGCAGTGAATACATCCGAGCTGATGTGGTTAATATCAGAACTGTGAAAATCAATTGAACTCAATCCGAAACTTTCTCCGTTAATTTGAGCGTTAGTTTCCAACAAGTCAGCAATCAAAACCGCAAGCGCTGTCGAATAGCTTCGGATTTCTATTTCAATAGCACTGTTCATCGACGGGTATGGCACTACACCACTTACCACTGATGTGATCAGTGATTCCATTTCGGCTGATACTGAACTAAAAATTTAATCATTTCTCACATGAATGTTTTAAAAGCTTTGGCAACACCTTTGTTTAAAGCCACGATTTTATCAACGAGGGTCACAAAAACGCAAGTCTGCCTCAATACATGGTTTTACAGTACGACCCGCCCGTACGTTACCTAACGTCTTGCAATTGCAATTCTCGCGAAATTGCCAACAAAACAGCGGCGACTTCAACAAAACGTGATCGTTGAATTTCTTGTAAAATTCGTGTTTTAATTTCAATGTCCGTTCGGCTAACATCGGGTAACGAGAAAATTCGAGTTCCACATTTCGATTCGTACGTTTGCAAATCGTACAGTTGAAACGCAACGATCGCAATGACCTCGAGGTTTTGTTGGTCAATAAATTTTTCAAAACTTTCAACAATACTTTCGTCAAACATCGTAACGCTGTTGTAGTAGTCAAGTAGAGAGCTACGGAATTCACTGAAAGTTAAAATTGGGCGTTGTCAGAATCTTGACAAACATTCATAGTCAAACAGGGGCCAGACGTCGTTTAGCCCTGGCACGAAAACTTTGAACCGTTTTTAATCACGATACAAAAAATACGCCTTTTCTACAGAATAGCGGTAACTTCTGCTACATATTGTGTTGACAATGCCTAAAAGATTTGATATGATTTAGTTATATTTTTCAAGGTATAACTTGCATATCATGCGTACGCAATGTAACTATTTGCAGCGAGTGATAAATACTGAAGCTAATTAAACTTGAGTAGCTCGAATGCTAAACTTTTTGGCTTCAGTGAGTTAGCTATTTGTATACACATAACAAACAATCGAACGATGTCAATCCGTTCGTTATGCAACCACCACAATATCATACATACATCACGTAACTTGGTTGGGAAAGTAATTCACATTGAAGCTAATTTAACTCCAAGCGGATCCGACACTGAAACTATTTTGGCGTTAATTACTCAAATACTAAAACTTTTTACGCTTCCGTAGTTCAGTGGTTTGTAAACCGATGTGTTCCGGTTTTACTGACTTAAACACTGAAACTTTTAAGCTTCAGCGAGTTTAGCTACTTACATAGCATCACCCAGTCGATCATAAAGCTCAGGAGCAACTTCGGCAATACGGCCGGATGTCAACGTTGCAAACCCGTCAAAAATAGTGTTCGACAAATGATTAATATTTTCTTGTTCACATTCGATTTGACCAAGGCCCAAGTTGACACCAGCCACTTCAGTTAACGATTGAAGCAACCGCGACACTGCACGAAATGTTGTTTCGTTGAAACTGTGAAATGCGGTGATTAGCTCAAAATCTGGATTAGCAAATTTTGTCTTGTTCGTTACAATGTGATCAAGGATGACTTCAAGGATGCTAATTGCGTCGCTAAAATTATTTAAATTCAAGTTTTAAAAAAATCTATGTAAACCAAAGTACTACAATATATATATATATATATATATATATATATATATATATATATATATATATATATATATATATATATATATATATATATATATATATATATATATATATAATTCATAGTTATTTTCAAAAAAATACAGTAGAAAGTTAGGGTAGAAACCACAGGGTATACGTGGGCCCGGGCAAATGTGCGGACGGAAATGCAAGTATACTCTGTGGGTGTCAGAACAAATGAAAAAATCAAGGAAGTCATAGGCGCAGGCAGGTATGTCAGAGTTGCACTCCGGCCGCCGGTGCGCGTCGCCCGCCTTACACCAGCGCACGACGGCGTGCGGTAATTTTTAGTGAGCGTCCGGCGGCACGCGGCGGCCAGTATAGCGCAACCCTCAATGTTAATTGCGACGCTAAAATCATTCAAAGTCATGATGTTTTTAAAAAAAGTCCAGGTAAAAACTAGGGCAGTAAAACACCCAGGGTAGGATGTATATGGTCGTCGGCAGGTATATCTAACTTTAATACAGGTATTCCCCTTCGTTCTGGTCGCTTTTTAATACCACGGTTAGAAATGTACGGTAGGTAACAACACAGGGTACACGTGGGCGCCGGGAATGCCAGTTTTCCCCCTTGGTTTCGTAATCAAGTTTTTTGCAGTGGTAAATAGGTATATAGAGTGACAAATATCTTTACAAAAAATCTGCAGATGAAAAATACTTTCATAACAACTATGCAACTGCTTGATTATAATTTAAAATTTTCTCTATTCCACCTGCACATCAAACCCAATATTCTGGCGGTGTCCGTAACAGTAGACTGGCATAGTCCGGCAGAATTTTAAACGTGACACACCTCTAAAGATTCACTACCGGTAAACTTCACTGTCACAAATCAAGCGTAGAATTATGGCAGAGGCCTTAGATTGGTATTGTCAACCGTGTAGTAATTCGCGTAATACTACTAGTGGGCAGGTATAGTTTTCCAACCAGCAAACATCATCGTTTTGGTTTCACAATTTATCGCTTTAATGACAATGTGATAACATTTTTTAGCATTTGAAATTTTCACATCCAACTGTACACCTAAAGCCTAATTAATAATCGTATTTCAAAAATTTAAAATAAACTTTGTTTACACATGATCTTGTATAAAAACGTTGTTTTCGATCATTCGTTTCTTGCGTTTTGCTGCTGTTACTCCCGCTTCCGCAGCGGCTTCAAGTTGTTCAAGTCTAAAACAAAAAAGGTTAAATTATATCTAAATTATTATATTATCCTTAATTTTCAAATTTAATGAACAATTTTGCTTTGGAATTTGCGCCTGTAAAGATATCTTAGTGTATAAGAATAGACAAAAATTACAATTATACTTACAATTCAGTATGCCTTCTTAAATGAAATGAACTACTGGTTTAAAAATTCCGGCAATTCCTTCAAATTTAGCACAGTCAAATTGCATTAAGCATTAATTGACACAGAGTTTATCAAAAATTAAAAGTATTGTATTGTATTTATTTTTTACGTAAAATAACATTAATTTTTATCATATGCACAAAAATTTGATAGGCTTACGATTCAATAATACCCTCTTCAATGACACGAACCATTGCAGTTAGTATTCCAGCAATTTCTTCAAATTTAGCCAATTCAACATCATTGAGCAACTGATCCAATATCGCGGTGGCTGGAAGATTTGTGTTCACCTTCGAAAACACCTTCGTGACCGTACTTGCGGCTTCGCTTTGAATTGCGTACAGCTGTTGTGCAATGCTCGCCGCATCGTTAATGTCGTATGTAAGCAAAAATGAGATAAATTGCGATTTGAACGTGCGTTCTTCAATGTGTTCAAGCGTATTCCAAAATACAAGCAGATCTGGCTCGAATTCGCTGGAAATAGTATCACAAAAACACTTTGGAAACACAGTGACCGGTGACGTAGTCCAGTTTTCTTGCGTTTTTGTGTGTATTAAAATATTTGCAATAAAATTAGCTGGAACGATGTTCCGTTTACGTATCGCTGATGTTCCAGCTTTATTAATATTAAAGATACTCAGTAAGAATTTCTTCATTCACCCCTTCTCACATGAATATTTGCAATTTCACATTAGATGTAATTTCCCAGGTGAGATTCGAACCCCAGTCTCACGGGTGGGAGGCGTTTACGATGACCACTGAGCGATAGGAGCTTGACGATCGAGCCCGAGGGGGCTGTCACGTCTTGTGCAGATTTTATACTCTGCATATAGGTTATAAATGTTAAACACTGCTCACAGTGCGTGTATTGTTCGTACATTAGTGTATTTAGTTGCTCATAGTATACTCTATGAGTGAAAGGGTTAACTGTTTCTCGCATATATCTTTGTAGTGCACTAAATGTGTACGCAAGATAATACGCGAATAATAAGTGTCACGCTTATGTACAGTGCAAAATGTCTATAAGACGTGAAACTGTAACGGGCCAGTGGCCAGCCAGAGGGGACCACGGAAAGCTCAGGTTGAAAATTTTGCAAGGAGGCGGCCAAAAATTTTCCGGCCCATGCTCATCTCAAAATTGTTTACAGCCCTAGCATGTTGAGCTAGCTACGGACCAGAAATATAATAAACTCGAGCACTAACTCAACAGGCTTTTTACTGCTAAATTCGTTCAACACTGCAGTCGCTGATGTCACAACTTGCTCGACTGTCAATACAGTAACGGCACTGAGTATTGCTTCAACAACACTTGCTGCTTCTGCGTTGAAATCAATGGAAGAAAATCCAAAATTCGCCTCAGTTTCTTGTTCGAACGCTTGTAGCTCTTCAGCAATTGAAATCAATTGCTCTTGTTTATAGCTGCGAAATGTTGCACTTAACTCAGTTGTCGCCGACGCAAATTGACTTGTGCCAGATTCGATCGATATAAGCAGCAGGTGAATTTCTTCAAGCGCCGATCTGAAATTGACATATTTTGCCAATAACGCTCATATGCTTAAATGAGTGCAGCATTTCTATCGCGAGTTGATAAATCGGTCTTGCAATTTTAGAATTAGCGAATAGTGGCACTTTAAAGTTTGGCCATTTTTTTGCATTTGATCGCCGCATGGTAAGTGCTGCAGCGTTAAATTTCACAGTACCACGCCGCCAGATTCTGTTGAATTCGATTGTGTCCAAAACTCATTATTACTAACCAAGCGAGACAGACTTTCAAATAGGCAGCAAACAGTATGAAAAAGCGCAACCAGTTTTTCGAGGCTGCGACTATCAAAATTTTATTACCAAACGTAGCTTGAAGATAACGTAATGAAAACTTTTTTACGAGCACAAGTAGCAGTATTGACACAAAGAGATTGGTCGTACACTGCAAAAAATGGTGAGTCAAATTGACTCACTGCGAAATAGGCTTTTCCTAACTCCACAAACTGAGTCAAATTCGAATCCGCCAGAGTCAAAGTCGACTTAATGAGTCGCTCAGTGAGTCAAATTTGACTCAGGCGGAATCGAATTTTGACTCAGTTTGTGTAGTCAGGAAAAGGCCATTTCGCAGTGAGTCAATTTGACTCACCATTTTTTGCAGTGTATTTGTTTTTCATATCGCTAAACACGTATTTAGTTTAATTGGCGAAACACAACTATAAACGTTTAGTTTTTTCAAGAAGGCACCACCAAAAACTTTTGATCAATACATATTATAGACTATGGGTTTTTTGCAGAAATAAATCATTTGATTCTAGTGCATGCAATTTACCTAACGCATTTGTATATTCAAGTACGAACTGAGTTGCTAACAGATTGCTAATTGAAATTTATATTTGAAAAAATTGTAGCAGCAAACTTACCCAAACGAATTATCATCACTATTCGATATGGCTAAAAGTGTCCCGTTGAAACATTAATGGGGGGGGGCGATTAAGAAACAGGTAAATGCCATAACATTGGCAAATGTATAGAACAGGGCCGGATCGTTTTCTGGAGGGGCTATAATAGAGTCAGTTTAAGCTTTAGACTAATTTTTTGCTTAGGCTTTGGCTTAGGCTTATGCTTAGGCTTAGGAATATGCTTATACTACTGTTTCGGCCCTGTTCTACAGATGGGTCATAAAAGTTAAACCACATACAAAACAATCTCGCACTACCTTACCCCGACGATTTATCATTAATTACATTCGATATGGCTAAAAGTGTCCCGGCAATTTCCTCGACATTTGAGCTCTTAATCTCATTGATCAATTGTTGCTTGATTTCTTCGTTAGTAAGCGATGTATCAACTTTAGTAAATATTTGCGCAATAGATTGCGCTTCAATTGTTTGAATTCGGTAAAGTTCTTCGGCAATTGTTGAAATACTGTCGAGTGTTTGACTTTCAATGAACGTTGTAAACTCTGTCACAAGCGTTTCGTTAATCGTTTCAAGCGTTGTGAAAAATTCGACAACGTCGGTTTGAAAATTTCTAAAAAATTTTTTACAGTTTCAAACTTCGTTCTCAGTAGGTTGTTCAGTTTATAAAGCGACTGAATTTTCTTTAACCCTTTTCCACATTGAGTATACCATGAGCAACTCAAATATAAATGATACAACCGTATTTACAAACATTAAAATAAAAAGACCTCTTGCGCACTTTCGCCCTCATTTAAATTTAAACCTTAGTACATGTAGGCTCGACAGACCTTTGGCTTAGGCCAAGGATTTGTCAAAGAATTAGCCTTAGGTGTAGATTTGGGTAAAGTTTTTCCTAAATCAAAACCTAAGCCTGTGTGGTAAAACTTCGGAATTAAATATCTAAAATTGTAAAAAATAACTTACTCTACAGTCATCAAATTACAACCGAGCGCTGTGAGCATTTCAACTGTTTACGCTTCAAATTATTCGTCGGACGAGCAAACCATTTCCAAATCTTAAGCCCAAACTTGTGGGGGTAAAATTAACAAATTAAATCCCTAAATTTGTGAAAATGAACTTACTCCCCCATTACCAAAGCGCTATCGAGCTCTGTGAGTATTTTAACCGTCGACTCTTCAATTTGTTCGTCGGTCAAAGTGCTTAGTTTGGTGAAAATCTGTTGGGCGACGTCTTCAATCGTTTGAGTAAAATCCAGCTCTTTAAACCCAAATTGTGCACCGCTCACTTCTTCAAGGTGTTTCATTTCTGTCCCAATCGCGAATATTTCATTAGCGTCGTAGCTGTAGAATATTGACTGGAGTTGATCGGACGCACTAGTGTACTGGCTGTCTTCAGTTTTGAGTGAACTCATTAATTGTTCGATTTCGTCTCTTGCTGAACTAAAAACCAAAACAAAAGTCATTTGTGAAAACTTCGCGTTTAAACGGTCCAAACCCTAGCATTAAACGGATCTGCACGTCTATTAATCACAACTTGCGTGCATTATACCAGTATTTTTAAGTGGCTTTTTTCTTGCTTCGCTTTACAAACTTTTCCACTGTTTTATGCATTTTTGCCCTCAAAATCCAGCGTATATTGTGAAGACAAATCACATTGAGTACTTATGAAGCATTTTTGCACTGAACGTATATATGTCGCACCCCAAGTAGTCATTTAGCTCAATTCCGAATTGGGCTAATCCAAAGCGGATTACGACTAGGACTAGCCCAATGCAAAATCATGAGTTGTAAAGCTATGCGTATTCCGACTGATTATTACTTAATCAGAAAAGAGCATTCATTCATATCAGCTATTCTTATTTCAGTACGGCATTAATGTCGTAACCAACACAAGGCGTACACTTGTAGCAGAGAAAGGATTACGCCGTGGGCATGCCCAAGTCGTATTGCCACGTTGGACTAGCCCAATTTGGAATTGGGCTGAATATACAGCTTGGGCTTCGACATATATACTCAGTTGCATACTCTATAATCTAGAATAATCTATTGTTTTCCGCGCATAATCTAGCAAGTTGTTACGTTTGCCTTACAATAGTTCTTTGGTTCCACACAGAAAGTACCCAGTTGCATATACACCTTTCTCAAAACATATTCACACACAATGCACATGGTCTCGTCCTAATACAATTCACTGATTCTACACCGATAGTAAATCAGTTACGTACTCTTGCTTTAAAATACATCACACTCTTTGCGGCATCCTTACCCAAATTGATAATGGTCAATTTCGTTCAAAATAGCTTGCATAACTCCAGTGAGTTGCATAAATTCAGCCGATTGAATTGTTGAAATTAATGACTGTTGAACAGTTGCTGCATCGGCCGTTGTGTTAACTTCGTGAAATATTTGCGTCAACGTTTTAGCATCTTCGCTTTGAAGTGTGTACAGGTCTTGCGCGATAATGTGAATATCACTAACATTTTGAGCACTGATAAAGCTGACAAATTCAGTCGCGAAAGTTGAAGATTGAATTTTGTCCAGCGACGCGAAGAATGTTTGAAGGCTTGATCGAAATTGTCTAAAAAATGAGCAACGAACAAAAATAAATTGCGCACCCCAAAACGATGATTCAAATTAAAAAAATCTAAGCTTATATGGGATCACTCCCCTACGTCTACGCTTTGGTTTATCCTTGGGCTTAGGTTAGGTTTAGAAAAAACCTGAGTGCAACTGGTTATATTATGTGCATAAAATATACATTTTGTCGTAACTCCCTGATTTAGTGGGTGTAATTGTGAAGTTCCTTCAATTACACACGCTAAAATAATCGCACTGCAAGGTTGCTTCATTTTTATTTTCGAAACCATGCTAAGCCAAAAACGCAACACGTGCTGGGAACATCCCTTTGTACAAGGAATGTTACCAGTTACATGCTTTTCTGCGAGGTGGACATTATCCCATCTTGGAAGAACCTACCATTTTCACATCTGCTAAGAAAAAATTCTAAACAATAGGACTAAATTTACTCGAGTAGTGTCAACTAATGTTTCCTTCTTATGTCATCAAGCAAAGTCTTTTCTTAAGTTCAGCTGGGACTTTACTCGATCTCTAGACCTGCCTCGTATTAAACAGCATGGGCAGCATAATTATAATCAGTAAATTGCTGTAATGCACTGATTTTGAGTTTTTTCCACTAAGAAGAATAAAAATTTTCTTTTTTTTTTCAATTGGGTAACTTTATAAAACTCTTAATCCTCGAAGAATTTTCACAGCTCTTATGACTGAAAAACGCTTCTGAAAGATCTTAGGCATGAACGATGCGTAAATTAATCACATCACCCATTGCTCTGCATATAACATTTTAATTGTATTTCGCATATCGACATTGCTTAAATGTTATGCATCCATAAGCAATATAAATAGTGCGTACTAAACTATTTAAGTACTCGGCCGTTGCCAGAATTGATGCACGTACGCTACATCGAAATCTAACAATTGGGTATTTTATTCAATGTCTAAATGCGTACTCTCTAAGAATGTAAACGTAAATTATAAATTCACTAAACTTGAATAGTTTTATTAAAACTTAAATGGCTGGACGGACTAATATAACTAGAATTTTATGTTTTTCTTAAACCAACATATTTTAAGTTTAACATAAGTTTAAGTAAACTTATTTTTAGTTTAAGTAACAAGTGAACAAGCGCAGCCCAGTAAGTTTAGCTTAAACTGAAAATATGTAACACTTTAAATGAGTCGAAGAGTAAACCTACCTGTTAGAATAGTTATTCTAGAAACTTAGTTTAATACTTCTGGATTACCTTAAGCTTAAATCAAGTTAGTTTTAAGCATTTAGGGAGTATGCTTAATACTACTTGCAGACCGGGTGCAACCGGAATTCCGATTCCGATTAAAATTCCGATTCAAAACGAGTTTCGGTTCCGATTCTGATCTCGGTGGTACTATCAATCGGAATCGGTATTTTAACATTTTAATTTTAGGTCTACTTGTTATGTATGATAATTTATGTTGCATAAAAATTCTGCATCATTAATCTATTAAATTGTTTTCGGCGAAACTTATTAATAATTCATTGTAGTTTAGCATTACAAAGCCAAAGAATGACTGCCTATTTGTTTGTTCATGCGACGTTTTTGAAAATAGTTGATAGCCAACAGACACAAAATCGATATTATACTTGTTAATGCAAATTATGCGCATAGCCACAAAGTTTGTAGTTTCGATTCCGCTTCCGGTATAAATTTGCTGTTCCGATACAGAATCCGGAATAATCCGTTTCTGCTTTGCACCCTGCTTGCAGCTGACTGCCTGTGTATTACTTTTGTGCTCTGCAGTTTACCCGCAAAGTTTGTAGTTTCGATTCCGCTTCCGGTATAAATTTCCTGTTCCGATACAGAATCCGGAATAATCCGTTTCTGCTTTGCACCCTGCTTGCAGCTGACTGCCTGTGTATTACTTTTGTGCTCTGCAGTTGCAGTGAACTTTATTTTTAACGGTATTTTATTTCACTTACACATATTTGTGAAATATAACGTACACAAGGTTTAATCTATGTTCGCATGTGAAGGTTAGTGTACTGTACGTGCACCTCTAGAACTTTGAATTGGGGGGGGGGGCAGCGACCACATCTCTAAAATTTGTTCAGCTAAGGAAGGCGCTATAATTGTCGGTAAAGCAGCACCATGCGCGAGCGGCATCTTTGAATATCCGCCAACTGCAGTACGGTTCCCGATGCTCTACATCCGCGTAGAACGGCGCCGGTGACGAATGACATTTATCAAAACGTAAACCGCCATTGTGACAGAAAGCACAAATGTCTGACAAGTGTGATTGTAAAAACCATAGTAGCCGGAAAGCAGGTGCGTTATTGTATTCAATCTCGCCAGAAAAGTTCACATTGGACCCAGTAGCGGTTTTAAAACTGATTTTGTTTTCTAAATACCGGGTTCTTTGTAGGCCGGGTCGCCCGGTTTATTTATCGGGTTCCGTTGGGGGGGGGGGGGGGCGCGATAAGCACGGCACTGACTTGAACTGGAACTACTTAAACGCCTTACAGTAGAAAATCACTGTACGCTACGTAGAGTTGCCCACCTGGCAGCCAAACTTCGGGTCTTTTAATAGCAGAGTGAACTGCCAAAGCAAAATTCCATGTCAGGTTTCGATGCACTAACGGATACAGAGGGGGCGAGGGTTACGTACGCCCCCATCAGAAATTTTTTGTGATAAACTGAAACAATCCTTATCCATGATTTCGATGTTCTCAATTATGAATGGCTCAGTGTGGTGTTCCTCATTGTTTACGATCCAAAAAAATAACTTACTCTTGTATGATAGTCTCTTTAATTTCAGTTACAATCGCTGAAGACGCAGTTGTCAACTGTTCGGCTGTAATGCGCTCGCTCGCGACGAGAGTTTGCTGAACAACCTTCGTTGATGTTTGACTAAAATCAACTGAAGACAATCCAAAGTCAACGTTAGCTTCAGTTGCGATCTCTGACAGTGTTTGTGTGAATTCGATTATCTCCTCTTCGGTGTAACTCTGGAGTAAGATTTGGAGTTGTTCGGAGGCGTTGGAATAGATTGACGTGCCTGAGCTGATTGATTCCATTAGCGATTGTACTTCTGTTGTTGCGGATCTAAAACAGTGGAAAAAATGAACACGTCTAGCTCACTAGCCGATTTAAAAGGCGGGGCGGGTCTGGGGCGTTCGCCCCCGTCAGAAATCATTTGTGATGTTAACTCCTTACCTCAAAAATTTTTTCCCTCAGAATATTTTTTTGGAAAAAATACAATTTTTCGCACTCACAAAAATTTTTTGGTGATAAAATGCTGAGGTCCCTAATTTACAATTTTTGCGTATCATAACTTTTGCCAGGCAAAAATAAACCGGAATACGAACTCAAACTGCATTAGCAGTATTAAAATTAACAAAAACCTTACTCAAATTCAACATTATTAATGACATTTCTCGCAGCCAATATGACGCTAGCAACTTCGGTAAACTTGGCAGATGTGATTTCTGCAGCTAGCGTTTCAATAATTTCTGTTGAATTAGATGTAATATCAAGCTGCGAGAAGACATTTGAAATCGATTCAGATTCAATCGTTTGCAGCGTGTAAAGCTCGTTCGCAACCGCAGCTGCAAAACGGGAGTTTTGAGATTGAATAAATGTGTTGAACTGTGTCGAGAATGTTTGATTAATTGACGTCAGCGAAGTGAAAAATGACGCCAAGTTGGTTCGAAATTCTCTGAAATATAACATATTTATATATGCTATAGATGGGAACGGGATATTCGGAAAAATTTACGAAGACTGACATATCTAGATAGCCGTATATATCCGGATATCCGCCCGGTATTCGAAATGCATTTCTTTAACAAACTCTTTTAACCTCCAGTCATGAAATATATCTAAAACCTCAACAGAAGATCACTCAGTTCTGGAATACGCCTCAAATTTGCATTATTATAAATTCGATTTGTTTTGACGAACATGGGTTCGAGCCTCTGCGACTTGGTTTGGTTTTCGTTAGTTTCTTGGAAGTGTTAAAAAGTTTAAGTCTCAGGTTAATGGTTCTAAGTTATCAAGGTTCGACCGGATATCCGGCTCCGGCAAAAAATCGACATCCGGCTCCGGCCCCGGTGCCGGATATTTTTTAAAATTTCAAAAAATTGCAACCATCATTTGTATTTATGCCAACCACCGTAGAACTGATTGACTTACTTTCGCATTTTTTTCTGTCACACAGGTAATGTAAATGTTTGCATGTATCCGTGTCCGTTTACAATTTTATTGGATTAAAACAACGCTAGAAAACGTGACGTTTAATTCAACGGATAGTTGCAGTACCGGCTATATATCAGTAACGAAGGGTGGCGGAGCGTGGGTTAAAAATACATAACAGTCCGTAACCGAATAACAAGGGGTACCGTATGGAGAGGCCAAATAAATATCAGTTCCCGCCTCTTATTCGGGTCAGTACAGTACGCACAGATACAAAACATCCACTTTATACTGAGAATGCTAATTTTAATAGAGCACGTAAAAAACAATTGTAAAGCGATAAGGCAGGTCCTGAATTCATTCTGCATTTCTGGAAATTATAACACATTACTAGTTGGTAATTACAAGCAATCCCAGTTTTGGTAACCAACATGCCTTGGCGCTAAAATTGGTTGGCATATCCCCCTTCTACGCTCCTAAATCATTGCTTTATGAACGAAAATCCAATATCTGGCCTTGTGTAAAAACTTAACTTTTTCCGATTTAAATAGAAAAACTACAGTTTATTTATAATTGAATGTAGCCCAATCTGTAATTTCAAATGTGGACACACAGCCACGTGAGAACTTCATTCAACAAATTTATCAATCGCAACTTGAAATTACACATCACATGAAGTACAAAACCGGATGAGAACTTACTCAACAAATTGAACAGTGGTCAGTATTTCAGTCGAAGCGTTGGTCAACGTTTCGCTGCTCAGC
Source organism: Enoplolaimus lenunculus (assembly GCA_030248215.1). Classification (NCBI taxonomy): domain Eukaryota; kingdom Metazoa; phylum Nematoda; class Enoplea; order Enoplida; family Thoracostomopsidae; genus Enoplolaimus; species Enoplolaimus lenunculus. The sequence goes on from JASANG010001238.1 coordinate 27,124, forward strand.
TCGACCATTATGCTAAAAAACGACTCGATTGTTTTAGAGATTCGCGCTGCGTCGAACTCAAGTTGAAAAAATCCCAAATTAACGTTAGACGTTGACTCAAGGGTTTGAAACTCTTTTCCAACGGACACAAAATCGACGGCGTTTAGACTATGGAAATAGGTTTCTATTTCTTGCGTTGAAGATTCGTATCGCGTCGAGCCGGCCGCCACTGATTCCATTAAAGTTTTCATTTGTGTTGCGGAATTTCTGAAATTTGTGCAATATTAATATTATATATGCAAGAATTCATTACATAAGCGTGCAAAATTTGCAACATTTTCAGCACCTAATCTAATGTAGCTGCATGCACGTTGGTTTCTAGCATACGCCACTCCAAATGCCGGAAACCGGGGCTTATGTTCATAGTCAAGCAACGCTGCAATCTTTTTTTTTTCGTAGTGTAGGCAATATATCGCAACGCTATTAGGTTTAATTAGTGCGAAAAAATTTTCCTCTACATGACTACAGAGGGTATCTTGTGATATTGGGATCCCGTGGTATCTAAAACAAAAACCGCTGAGTTTCCGTAAGTGACACACTGTATCCGGTATTATAAGCGAAACTATAATAACTCTTTTAACAAGCGGACGCAACATTTTAGAATGCGCGTGGCACTAAAATACACCTGCTGTCGTTGCAGTTTTCAAACAACTCCTCTTTTTAGGGAGAGTAGGAGTCATCATTGGACACCGATACAAAATCAAACTGAAGACTAACTGATACTAACGTCAAGCATGAAAACACACCATTTTACCATGCAATTTAATAGCATGTACATCAATTTCGAAGATTCATCTCACCCCCGGTAATCGCGAGGGGACGACCAGAAACGCAACTCGAACTGGGTACATTCTTTGTGATATAGAATATATTCAGTTGAATACTCTTGTTAAAGAGTGGTTATACATCCTTAATACTAGTTAATATCACAACGGATGTATCCAAAATTTCGGAAAATCTAAACTCAGCCGTACATTTTTTCAAAGCGGTTGCACGATTTTTATAAGGTTCGCTCAGCCCAGTTTTCGCTACATTACTATTTGACTACGGTCTCGAAAAGCGCCGAAGCGTACTGCAGTTCAGACCTCGCTTTAAACCAATCATCGAGCCATTTAATTCGAAAAAACCTGATTCGTTTTATAACATGATGTTGACCATGTCATCGCAATAGTGCATTAGATATTTGAACACTAATTCAAGGAAATGTTGCCGGAAATCAAAACAACAAGCCAGACCCGTGTTTATGTATTCAAATTCTTCAACAAATTTACTCTAAATCGGTTGTTTTCTTGACAAACACCAGTCTTCCTTCGCCTCCATTTCATTCCCTAAAAGTAGCATTCCTCAGGGTCGGATCGTAATAAACGCCAATGGGAACGCGGCCCCAGAGCCAACACCCAAAAACCGAAACTGTGAATGAAGAAATATTTTTTGAATAACATTTTCAGCAACTGTGGGAGCCGGAAAAACACGCCTCATCGCCGTGTTTCGTTATGATCCGCCCCTGCCGCACTTACTCCAATACAGTATTGTGTATTTGTCGGACGGAAGCCATAGTTACACCAGCGCATTGTGTCTGCGTGACTGCATCAATTTCAGAAACAATTTTAGAAATTAGTTTTTCTGCGCTTGACAACTTTTGTGGCCGCGAATACACCAGTGATACGGTATCGGCATCGAAACTTTGTAAATCGTACAACGTATAAGCGATTACACGCGCGTTCGTTGTGTCTTGTGATTTAATAAATTCTATCAGTTTCGCATTGAACGTTGAATCAATTAGTGTTACTGCGTCAAAAAATGTCGCCAGATTTGTGCGAAATGTACTGCAAATCAGAGTCGAACAATAATGAGCGTTAATACTTGCAGCCGACTTGTTAGTGTTAACAATTGAACCGTATATCCGTTAGCGTTTCTGTTTCCGCTAAACTCGGCCTTTGTTTCGGTATAGGAAAAAACCAGTGAGGGGCCAGGCGGGCTCAGCCTTCCCTGGAAAACATTTGGCCCCCTTTAGAGAAAACTTTCAACAAATTGCGAAATCTTTATGCTATAGTTAGGTGTAAATCACTTAGAAATCATTAAAAATACAGATATGCAGCGACTTTTCAATCTGTAATAAAAATCATATAAAATTCGTTCAAAATTGTAAAAATTATTGGCAGCAAAGCAAAAGATCTTGCGTTTTTTAAATGTTTAAAACACCAGTATTGTTCGTTTTCACCCTTCGTTATGCATCTACAGACCACAGACGAATGCTTACAAAACAAAATATATATGCTTAAACTATACGTATTCTAGGCGTTCCAGCTTTATTAATATAGAATGACCTAATTTAGGAACAGGATAAACGGGCAAAAACTTACTTCGATACAGTAATCGCATTCTGTACTGCTTGTAAATTTGCAACCACTTCGTCGTCAGTCAGCTCAGCAAATCCATCGAAAACTGACATAATTAAATGTCTTATATCGTCACGTTTACAGTTAACTGCATTAATACCAAAATTAACCTCTGCCGCAAACGCCATTGATTGTAACAATCGTGACACTGATCGAAAGTTTGATTCGTCTAAGCTGGCGAATTCTACCGAGAGACCGAAAGCCGCTGTTGAGTAGCGAGATGATTCGGATGTTATCGTAGAGATAATTGTCGACAGTAGAGTTGATGGTTCGCTGAAATGTGAAACGCAGAACTATTGGATACGGGAATAAATCACCGCATAGCACTAAAGTGACGATTATATTACTACATTTCTTTTAAATTATCTCCCCCGCCGTTACGGTTGCCTGCAAAAAATCACATGTATGAAGGAACAACCTCCAGGAACAAAAATAGTGGATAAACCCTTAATTCAAATACCGCAAAGACGAAAACCTAGAAAAACACGCATTTGTTCAAGCTATTTCGAACGATAGCGTAGTGATAATTATTATAACACAATTTGTGTTATATCCTACACCATTATTTTCAAACGTATGGTGCAGCGGTAGATGTTGTAATATGCGAACTAGTAAATATAGTAAAGTTCGAAACTCAGTACATTTTCGTGCATTTGATTTATCATACTTTTGTGCAAAATTTAAGATCTACAATTTACACAGCCCATCTCGAAATTTCTAGTAAGACAAGACAAATCGTTCTTAGCAGACATAGCGTTCGTGATCCTATAGTGGTCAAACAAATTTCTCATTTATCAGGCGATATGATCGTTGCGAAATGAAATCCTGAATACAGCCGTGTGCATACCTGGACAACGTATCCCCGTCAATGAGTCGTACAAACGCTAATATAGCACCAGGCAGTTCGTATTTATTTGACAGAGTATCCATACTTTGTTTAAATTCATCCAAACTTCGGGAAATTGTCCATTTCTCATCCAAATGCGGAAATACTTCAAACAAAATACCAGACTCCTGTTGAAGTGTACGCAATGCTTTTGCAACTTCAATTTCTCCCAAGCTGTTGTATTTACTGTAGAATTGCGTAAATACATCGAAAAATTGGTCCGCATTAATGGTTGTTTGCGCGTGCCAGAATGCAGAAACTTTAGGGCGAATTGTAGGACGAAACGACCTAAAACGGCAACCAGTCGTTTATTAGAAGCCCATTAACCAGGTGTCGGCTGGAGAAAAATGAAGCTCTTATATGGAATGCGCGGCCCTGCCTAACAGGGTTGTTTTCCATATTCTACCCCTATATGGCCCATGCACACAACAGGGCCGGATCGTTTGCCGGTGGGGCTGAAACAGAGTCAGTTTAAGCTTTAGACTAATTTTTTGCTTATATATTAAATGCGCGGCTCTGCGTAACATTGTTGTTTTCAATATTCTACCCCTATATGGCCCATGTACACAACAGGGCAGGATCGTTTGCCGGTGGGGCTGAAACAGAGTCAGTTTAAGCTTTAGACTAATTTTTTTTTGCTTAGGCTTAGGCTTAGGCTTAGGAATATGTTTATACTACTGTTTCGGCCCTGTTCTATACATGGGCTAAAATTTTGGTGAAAAATTGATGAGTTAAACTTCACGACACTTTGGGTGTCGCAATTTTGTCATTATTCACGTCAAATTGTAAGAAAAGAATCGTTCGATGCAGTGAAGTTGTAGTAGTTGCATTGAAGTTTGTGTTAAATTCTACCTGTTTCAACTCAGAATTAAACAGGAATGGCCTGACTGTAATAATCCGCTGGAAGAGAAAAAATTCGTTAGCGTTGTTTCGCGGGCGGGTAAAAATCCACGGGTGAAACAATCCGCTGTTACACCCTGGAACAACTTAATAGCAATCAAATATTACAGAAAAATAATATTGACGAAGCTTTATTTTCTTTGGCTCTTTCGCCCAAATATTAGGTACGCTCTAAGAATTGCTTCCAGCTAAAAATAGCGATCGCGTTCAAATTTTTTACCCCCAAGCAAATATAATAAAAAATCGTGTCTACAGACTACAGACTGTTAAAATACGTTTTATCAGTTGTGGAATTTTATTTTGAAACAAGAACAAAATGATATAAAAACTTGCGTTCGGACAGCTCGTTAAAAAACCTGTGTAAAATCAAATTCTGATCCATGAAACAGGGCTCAGAACGAAATCAAGAAACTTAATTTACTAAACGTGAATCGTAGCTCGAAGCCTAAGCCTTAATTTACTGATAATTCTGTGTACATTTGAGACTTGCCTATATAAATTTGCATGATTGAACAATTTGTTGACATATTTCAAAGTTAATGTAATACTGGATAAATAACAAGCTTGAAGCTTTACATTTTGACTAGTTGTAAGTTTACACAACCTATCACCAACCACATATGATTAGTGACTTAGATATTATACGCGACTGAGACTTACTCTCTGGAGTAAAATGCGTATGAGTATGAGAAATAGCCAGTAAAAAGAAACAATGCAAAGTACCACTCCGTTTCCATGATTATGCAATATCGAAAATTGCTAAATAATGCTACAATTCAAAATATAGAAATACAGCTGCATAGATTGAAATAAGCTTTTATATATATAAAACTAGCTAAACCGCTAGTTTAAAGTTTTTGCATCGAGAACTTGCTGTTACAAACCTTCATAATATCTAATTTGCATATTTGCTAATTGATAATCCTAAATAATGGCTTTTAAAATTATTTCACAAATTATTAGGGTTACTGAAGGGTTTTAGGGTGCGAGGAATCTGATCAAATTATTTACAAACCTCCAAAACCGATAAATGATTAGTTAGCTAATAAGTAATTTGCATATTAGCTTAATTGCTACGTCTGTTCGAGCTTCGCTCAATACATGTGGTCCCACAACGACTGGTACTGTATGTATCTATTATTCTAATTTTTCGTTTTATACACAGTATGGCATTTGATTATAGATTCCAATGAATAAGGGTGTTTCTATACTTTTAATGACGTCCGGCGCAGTCTGTCACTGTCCGTCACCGTACCACAATGCCCGTTTATTGCCGCATGGAACAGCACATCAATTTTTAAACAAAAATTTTTTGACATGCAGCGTCGTCCGGCGCCGAACGTCGATGCACGACAAGTATAGCACAAAAAGGTCAATAAAGTGCTACCAAGCTTAGATCTATAGCGCAACAGGTTCTTACTGCTTGCTGTTTCAGCACAACTTTAGCTTTCTCTTTTACTCCAGACGTGAATGTTGCAACCAGCGACTGATCCAGAGGTTTCTGATTAGGCGGCGGTGTTGCAAAATTTATGAAACGCAATTTTTACCGCATGCTATATATGTTGCCATTTTTGAAGAGGAAGTATTGTAAGGTAAGAACCTAACATTTTAGTACAAAAAATATTTCTGACAAGTGGCGTATGCATCAGAATCCGCTATGGCTCCAACCAAAACATTGCAACATCTTTACGACAAACTTTCAACTGCCATCTGGCGAAAGTTTTAGAAACAAATGCCTAACAATTATCGCTAGATTCGTCGTAAATGCACCAGCGCAGGGCGTTCAAACGTTGATTAAAAAATTCGACTTCTTCGGCCAAATGGTGAAGTAACTATTGACTGTTCATAGAATCCGGACAAAGTGACCTTTAAAGCATTAAACTGTATTAGGTTATGGCCCTTTTGCTCGTTCTATCACTTGATGTTAAAGCAAGAGCTATTTCAGTAAAAATTTCAACGGTAAATTTTGTTTCACCTATTGCTTCAATTCAGGTAACTCTTAAACAAGCGAGTTGATATAAAAAAAAATTTTAAAAGTCAAACAAATGTGATCGAAATCATTGTGCTATTTTGAAAAGCGAGTTGTTAGCATACGCGGGCCAGATTTTGTTTTGAACTCTCAATAGTATTTGACGTCACATCAGCAAAAACCTTCAGGTGTAAATCAGTAACTATGATTATTGATATAGTATTTTAATACGAAGAAATTCAAATTTACACTAAAACTAGTGTTTATAAGCTTGTAAGCGGCCCATGTATAGAACAGGGCCGGAACGAAAGCGTATTCCTAAGCCTACGCCTAAGCCTAAGCGTATGGATGAGCCTATTCCTAAGCCTAAGCCTAAGCCTAAAAATAGTCTAAAGCTTAAACTGACTCTATTATACTAGTGTCGATATATATTTCGGGCAAGAGCAGCGAACATATTTTACAGACGGACAGTACCGAGTTGATCGGCAAAATGGGGTAGTTTTGGCGTAGTTTTAGGCAAATAGCATCCCCCTTACTCGTGAAAATAGGGTATAGCTTTTACTTTTGTTTTTATCGTTCGCGATGAACGCTGTCTTTTATAGCGTTTTAAAATATCAAACAATAACAATGAAATTCGCTGAACTGATCTTGAATTCTAATTTTGTTCAAAAATACATGACGTCATTCACGAAAACGAGGGGGACACCCCGGCCGTAGCCTTCCCCCAACAGCATCTCAACAAAAGTTATATAGAATCAGGCAGTTCTAACTCATTCGAAAACAAAAGCAGATGTTGCTGAAGCTGACTGGATTTTGCTTTTTCAAAACTGAATTGGATTCCGGATCCGAGCCTTTATATTTGTGCCTCTTTGAAGCCAAATCTGAACTTTTATGTTGCCACCCTGTTGTTTAGATCTAAATTACGTTGATGCGTTGGTTTTATTTGTGATTCGTCTCAAATGAACGAACGTAAAGAAGTCGATTTTATGGCAATAGTTCGGGTTTGTTTGTGGGTCAAAAGTAAGTTTCCCTGGGAAATTTGCCCCCCCCCCATTTTGAGATCCTGGATCCGCCACTCCCTGTCCCTTCCAATCCGTATTCATTATTGTGATTTGAATACAATAATGCTACTGAATTACCGACCAATGTATAGAACTGGGTCGTAACAGCAGTATACGCATATTCCGAAGCCTAAGCGTAAGAATGAGCTTATACGTAAGCTTAAGCCTATAAGCCTACACAAAAACATTAGCCGAAACTTAAGCTTAAAGAACTGCAGTCCCGTAGAAAAACATTTCGCCGCCACTGATCTTTACAAACAAGGTAACTCCATCAGTATCCAGTATATTTGTCATTTCTGTGTATAATGCAGATGTTAAATAGTGCATAGCAGCGCCAAAAGCAAATTAATATTGGTGGCACAATGCTACGTAAAACGGTCGAACACACTAGTGTTATTTTGCCAAAATCACATTGTTTTTTAACAAAAATGTGACATCATAGATGTAACAACAAAATGAAATATACTTTCATTCATTGGTAAATTATCAATGATAGAGGGATAAATGCTCATTATCAACATGTTGTTAGCCGCTTTTGTCATTGTAGATAAACAGTTAATGACGAAGATTTTCATAAGATTTTGTCTGAAACTCTTTGTGCGTGAATATCTTCGCTATATTGTTTTTCAATAATTTGAAGCTTAGACTGATCAATTTCCTGACCGTTCCATCAAAAACCAACTGATTTATAATTGTGATCTGAACATTGACTCATTCTATTTTAATTTGTTTCGATATTATATATTGTACATATTTAATGTGCTGTTAGTGTAAAACACACGCATTCCTAATACCGGTATGGATTGTGTTGCTTGAGCCGGTATTGATATTTGGATATTATAAGTTCTGAGCGATATTGGGGAGGTGTGCCACAACTCTAAACATTGGATGGAAAGCAAATGCCCCCCCGCCCGTACATTTTCGGCACCGATTACAGATTAGCAAAAGCAACAGAAATATACCTCAAATTTTGTTCTTTTCGCAAATTAAATACACGATCGTTTCTGGCAGCGTCCTTCATTTTCGATTCAAACAAGCTTGATTTCAAGGACTTTACTAATAAAGGCTAAGCCTTCGCCTAAACCTTTGCCTCAGTCTTAGCTTAAACCTCTGCTGCCAAAAGGTTTCGTTTAAATTCTTGCCCAAAAACCATGCTTTTACATCACTGTCTAAGCCTTGTGAACCATCCACGTTATACTACTTTGGCTACTGCAGAAAATGTACGGGTCTGTAGGGCCCTATGTCGTTTTAATACGCATTTATTAAGAGACAACTATAAAGTCCGGTAGTCCCTAATGAGGACGTATACATATCGCACTGTGTTTTTATAGCATCGCAAACATACATTACAAGACAAACACATATATACAATTGTTTATTTTGCTTAATTTTTTACATTTTGTCCGGGAGCGAAGCGTACAAAGAGGCTTTTAATTAACACTTAATTTTGTGCCCGTTTTTGGTTTTTAGCACCAACTATAGTTATATGTTTTGCTGGCTAAAGTTCCATATTTGTTACATAAGCTCGTCATATGTCTCGTACGCTCAAAAATATTGTTTTATATTTAACACATAGCATTCCAACTGAACAATCAAGCGAAATATCTCAAAAGTTGTACCGAACATGAAACACAACAAGATGCGATGCATTAATTATCAGTCATCTTCTATGCCTAGGATCCATAAGGACATTTTATTTCGTTAACTCTACTTTTCCTAGTCTCTTCAGAAATTTCATCATCAATAATGACATTATCGTTAATATGATTACCCGGTCTGCTGTAAAAAATTCCCCTGCGTCCAAAAAAAGCTCCACATGGATAATGCTAAAATTGTTATAAAGTGTAAGCATAATATTTTTAATACTTTTTCATCATTATCACAATAATTTTTGTTTGTCGTGTGGAAAATCGAAATATTTCTGGCGCAAATATAATAATGAATTTCCATTCCATGAATGACTCAAGATTTAACTCAATCGTGTGTAGAATATAACTAAAAAATTAAAAACAATGCCACACCACTACAACAATTCATGTCGGACGTTTTTCTTCCATATAACAAAATTCGTGCTCACATCTGTATTTCCATTCCAGCAGTTAAAGTAATAAAATTTCGCTTTTAGTGTATAGTTCAAAAGTACTTAAATTTATATCAAGTCGTTAGTTCAATTAAATAAATTTTCTACAACCCGGAACTAAAACGTTACTATTGTGAAATTGTTAATTTCGTGCCGAATATCGAATTCAGTTGAACATCACTTGCAAATTACCATGTCCGCCAGGGACAATCATTGACCTGTATCAATAGCGCCTACCAGTACTGAATTTGCATTACGGACAAGCGCCAATGTATAGAAAAGGGCCGTTACTGTAGTATACGCATATTGCTAAGTCTAAGCCTACGCGTAACCTAAACCTAAGCCTAAGCATAATCATAAGCTTATATTTAAGCCTAATCAAAAAAATTAGTCTAAAGCTTCAGCTTACCCTATTGCAAGCTCGCAAAAAAAAAACGTTCCGCCCCAGATGTTTACATGGGCCTGAACATGAATATGTACAAAAATCAATATATACGTTGAATTGTTATAAAATTTATAACAATGTATTTTTAACAATGCAAGCTTCAGTTCAGCTTTTACAAAAAATCTTGCGTGATACGCTAACGCCACATTGAATGAAAACAAAACATAATTCGATACCAGAAATCACAGACATTCCAATCATTATACCAAGAGTTCCGCCAATATCACTGAGTAAATCGGATACCTGAAAACGCTTAGGCTCAGGCTATGACTTAACAGGTAAAAGCCTCAGCCGAAAGATTGATTCTTGCACATTTCTTTCCACTTTTAAGATTAAGGTTTACGCTAAGCACAGGTTTAGGCTTACCTAAAACCCTAAACTTATGGTTTGCTCTTTTGCAAATTTTTCCACAGTTAAGGCCAAAAGGCTTATGCTTACGCTTCCGGCTACGGTCAACGCTAAAAGGTGGAGGCTTACGATCGTGCGTAGAGTTTTTAAGTAGAAGCTAAAGTAAAAGTTTAGCGTTCGATAAGCCTTGTCGTAACCCAAGCTTGAGCCTACGCTTGTAAGGATAATGTATTCAAGGGTCATAAGCTTTACACATTAGTTATATGAAATAACCAATACTTTGAGGCTGTCTACCAAAGTACTGTAATAATGGCATAATCAAGATTTGATTTCAAAAGCTTATATTAACGTCAGCCTATGTTCAGATTGATAGCTTTCTAACTCTACTATCTAAAATTAGTACAACCGAATATTTTTTCACATTTAAAAGAAAATCCGACTTATAACGGCCTGAATTCCACGCTGAATACACCGTTTAGCATGTACTAAAAGAATAGCTGCCAAATTTGCAAAAGCCTTTAATAGAATTTAAAATACATTTTGCAATTCTCTACACTTCAAGCTATCATTGTTCGGCCAATCGTTTTGTGTTTAGAACGAATTTTGTTTCGCAGAATTAACTAAATAGTAATATATTTGCGAGGAATATTTTTAATTTTATATGACTGCTGGCAGCTTTGAAAACCCTGCAATTCCACAAGCAATAATTATGCCTGCAACAGGTCAATAGCCACCTTAATCTGTTATTGGAGAAACCAAAATAATTTTAGCAAAGCCATCAATGGGATTTCGCACGACTGACAAACTCAGCTGAAACATTTCTAGAGACGCGGGGGCTGGGAAAAAGTTGTCTATGGAGATTAAACTATACGATGGGCACCTCATATCCTGATATGAAAAAGGTATAAGCATATCCGGATAAATATCCGGCAAAAATTGAGCGGATATTTGGATATAAAAACATCCGATGCGCATCACTTGTCTGAACCGCTCATCCTGCCTCATCACAGGCTACAGGTCTGAGTTACACATTCATCAGAATTACAACTTACATCATAGCTTACTACTTCAACAATATGTGTGAACAACAACGATTCCAAATAAATCATCACGTGTGCTTCACCTCTAGAATATTATATAATTTAGAAAAGTTAGCCACCGCTTATTCCGTGTACAAAACCATATTTGACAGCAGGTTAAATTGATCTTGGATGCGGGGGAAGGCTGAACATTTTTGGAACTTCGTATTTGCGTTTACCTCGTCAAAATTTAAGCAATTACAAGACTTGTTTTGAGCAGAAATTTAAAAGGTAAAGGTTTTAAAATTATCAACTGAGTGGTTGTATCAATTATGCTGTTTAGACCTAAAGCGGTGTCTAAGTCTAACGTACGTATGCTTAATTTATATAGCACATAAGTTGATGGTAGGTGATATAACACTTTGCTGCCAAATATTTGTGAGTTTTGAACTTTAGATATGTATTCCACAGTGTTTTACCCTACTGGAATTTCAGATCGACACCTTTTGCAATTCGCTTGTTTCAAAATCTATTACAAACAAACGTTAGATAATCGGGCTACACATATTTGAAAATATGGCTATATGCCTACGTTTTGAGTTGAGTTGAAAATAGGCTTAGTTTAGCAATTAATTCATTTTAAATAATCACACTATAGCTATTATTGCAATTTTACTTACGATGCGGCGGAAGCACTCTGCTAAAATAGTAATGCATAATGTTGCTAATTTCACAGTCACTACTCTAGCAGCATTTGATAAACGGTCACAGCATCTATTGCATGTTCAATATTAAAGCGTCTAGATTTTCCAGAAAAGTATGATTTGTTGTTCGAATATTTACATCTCAGACCCATGTAAAAATCAGAGGTGAATCGCTTTTTTGGGACTGCATTAGAGTAAGCTTATGTTTCAGACGAATTTTTGCTTTGGCGTGAGCTCACACGTAAGATCATTTTAACGTTTTGGTTTAGGAATATGCTTATACTTGTGTTACTACCCTGCTCAATACATTGGTCCAATCGCCTAACATTTTCATGAGTTTAAAATCTGCAGTTCGACATTTTCGGGAAGCATTTTTAGTCGGTGAACCATAAAAGCATGTACCGTATGTAGTAGCTTAAGCTTACCACATGAGATCGTCTATATTGTGTTGTAATACGTTTAGTTTTCGTTGACGCTACGACGAAATTTTCAGACCTAAAACAAAAACTGTCGTTTTTTGCTCAAATTCGATTCATAAAGAAAAATAACGTGACAGGTGTTGGACGACCAAGTCCAGCCAGGTTTTATTCAAATCACAATTCATAACTTTTGCCCGTTGCTAAATTTTGAATTTAAAAGTTTAATCACGAATTATTTTCAATTTTTTGATAATTTTAATGCTGGATTTAAACCTACTCTTTTATGGACTCACCAGAAACCTGGACGCCCCTTAAAGTAACATGAGCCATTATATTTAATATTCTTCTCGAGCAAGTAAAGTATGTGCGAGTGAACTCTTAATATACAACAACTGGCAACGGGTGTGTTTTTATTGAAACTTGATATTTTTTCAAATTTCAACAACTTTAGACATTGGACAAAACTGATCAAGTGCGTGTCGCTAAATACCTCACTTCTATCATTCTTTATAAATTCCATGTCAATATGAACGTAGCCCAGCCTTAAGATAGAGGACTCAAGCCCTACCAAAAAATCTCGAAGGTTGTTTTTCGTGCTACCAACTGAAAAACATTACCCAAAGAAGCATTGTTTAAAAACCCCAAAGGGGGCTGATCACTGAGACTCACCCACGTGGATACGTCCTTGTGCATAAATAAATTTTTAGCTATGGCTCATATTTTCATGGATTCATAATGGTACTTGTTTATGTTCACATAAAAGTGCCTACCATACGTAAACGAACCTGAACCAAAACCTAATCCTACGCATGCGATATTTAATGTAATGCTGTGATTAGCAAAGTTTAACGTTCTATTAAACTCAAACTAAAGCAATGGCACCATCATTGTGCGTTTTTAACAATAGTTGAAACCTTGCCTGGCCAGTGACCTCTGATCATTTTTATTTTTGATATATTTTTCACTGGCTTTATCAAAAAATTGTCTCTTAAGTTTGAATTTTAATAAAACACGAAACAACACAAAAAGTAAACAAAGTTGAATTTAAAGTACCGAATGATCTAAAAATATTAACAGTTCGATGTCCATTGAACGAATGCCGATTTCAACGAAATGTGTTTGTTTTATGTACGAAAAGTAAAAATTGTCATTTTTAGATTTTGCCAGATATGAGCAAGTGTTGCACGATTAGGTGGCCCATGTATAGAACAGGGCCGCATCGTTTTCCGGACAGGCTATAATAGAGTCAATTTAAGCTTTAGACTATTTTTTGTTTAGGATTAGGCTTAGGAATAGGCTCATCCATACGGTTAGGCTTAGGCTTAGGAATATGCTTATACTACTGTTCCGGCCCTGTTCTATACATGGGCCGATTAGGTTGTATCATGACAAACTGTTGAAAACGAAATCTGTTAAATTGCAGTTTAATCAAATTACCTGCACTGCTGTCGGCAGATGTTTGCCGTCGTATCGCCTGTTAGTTTAATGTTTAATTTATCGTCGACTGCTACACGCTTTACGCATTCTTCTGAAAAATCGAAATATATAATTGGTTGTATTAGCATAAACTGGACTGTCTGTATCTACGGTCTACTTCACAAAAATGCAGCACTCGAAATACAACACATAGGTACACCTAGAAACGAAACTCCGGCAACTCGTTGTCCGTCAACTTGTCTCCCAACAGTGTTTTACTGCCTATAAATAAATCTATTCATAATCCTAAACGTAAATTCTGAACGTCAGCCTAAGCATAAGCATAATGCTGGGCGATGAATTGTCGAGTTGAGATGAAGTTTCGGATCACAAGTTATCGGTCGACGAATTGTTATACCTTCAGAGAAACATATGTTACAGGGAATATATATACAGATATATGCATAGATACAGACATTATACAAAATATAAAATTTAAAATTAGTGGGTTCAAGTATAACATATAAAAACGAGTTTAGTCCCATTCACACGTGCAAGTTTTTGCAGCGAGAAATCGCAGCTGCAATTTGCACAAAGTTTTTGCTGCAAAAAACTCTGCGCATCGCAAATTCATTAAATAAGTTTTAATTCGAATTTTATAATTGTATATTTATTCTTCTTTCTAAGTGCAGTCTCGCCGATATGTCTAAGATGTAGCTCCTGATGTGACTGTTTAATATCTTCGAACAATACAGCGTAGAACGAATTCAAAGACACACGAGGCACACTGAAGAATTTATTCAACCGCACATGACAACCTTTTGCTGTGTTGTTTGTTTAGATTATGTTACACGTAGAAACACCAACTTTATACATGCTATCGCCCAAATCAGGTAGGAACAAAACAACTTAAATGTACTGTAGTGACCCAAATAGGAGGGTGTGGGGTAAGAGGGGGTCCCCGTTTTGAGTCCCAATCAATAGGAGTCCGTATCTTTAATAAGAGCCCGTAAGCGGATAGCGTCCCTAAATCCTAATTTGAGTAAATGAAGGTCTGTTATTCCTAATTGTAGGGCATAAATGACTCCAGGACCAAATAAAATTGAGTTCGAATCTTTAAGGCGTACTTAAACTTTGAAAGTGCATTCCTAAGTATAACCTTACATGATCGCTCAAGCTATTGACGCAAGACAAATAAACGTTTAAGTCATCGGATAGTTGCAGTACCGGATATATATCAGTATCGAAGGATGGCGAAGCGTCGGTTAAAAATAAATAACAGCCCGTTACCGAATACCAAGGAGGGTTCCCTCTGGAGAGGCCAAATAAATATCAGTCCCCCCTCTTATTCGGGTCACTACAGTACGCCAAAACTCCACTTTCAAAATAGCGGTCAAACATAACTGCCGTTTAAATTGAACGTAAACCATATGTATTGTACAATCTGTGCATGCGAAACAATGGAAATTACTAAAATTCAATTAGTTTCGCAGCCGTTCAATGGCGCTACCATTTACTTTGTCTCACATTGCACAACGGATACTGTTTAAATGACGATTTTGGTTGCGCATGCTGCGGACTGGTACAGTTACACGTTTCCATGACGTGAAGTTGCTTCAGGCTCAACTCGCAACCCTAAAAATTGAATTGAATTAAAATAAAAATTAACCTTAAAAATTTCAATTTTTCACACTTAAATAAAGTAAAATATAATGAGTCTGGTTACAGTCGCGCTGATATGGGAATATGCGACGCGGGTTTCTTGAACCAGACCAAACGGTAGGCACGTGACTGACAATATGAAATTCTACAAGTATCGTGATCGCTGCGACAGATATACGAGTTTTCAATCTTTAACCGTACCAGTAGAGAGAGGGGCCAGAGGGGTGAACAGACACCCCCTGGAAAAATATTGGCGCTCCATAGAAAAGTTTCAAACTTGCTTGTAAATCTTCACAAACACTTGTATGCCATTCCTAACCATTTACCAGCCCACCTGGCAAGATGAGTTGGTTTCGGGCTTGGACACAATTGTTATCGTTCAAGTTATTTTCAGAGCTACCAGTTAGGTAAAAATCGCAAAACAATCTCAATGGTAGATACTCACGTCATATTCTGCTTCAATTTAGCCTACCTCAAGTTACCAGTTTGCTTATAAACACTATGCCGAGTAACAAAATTTCCAGCCTAAACTTTTTTACTCCAACGAAAGTCTATGGAACATTAGCGCAGTTTTTCAAGCCCAAAAATGTCTAGAACAGTTGCCGTAACAATAATATATAAGCATATTCCTTAGCGTAACTCTACATAAAATAAATTAGTCTAAAGTTTAAGCTTTACTCTATTGCCGTCCCGCAGATAAACGTTTCGCCCTTGATGTTTACACGGGCCCTTTATCACGCAACATGGGCTGCTACGCCTGTTACGTATAGGAATAGTTCTGGCTGAAATTAATACTTACATGCGAAGTATAGTTGCCTTTGTAAAAATACCATTCATAGTCGATATCGTTTTTGATGCAGTTTCCGACCGGAGGCTCTAATGCGTTGATAACCGTCTGTAATAAATACATGAATTGTTTAAAGATTAAGCCGTCCAATCAGCTTACAATAAAAGTTAATTCATTAGATAAAACAAGAAGAACGAGAATGTCTACGGAACGGCTGTCGTACGCTTTCATCACAATTTCCGAAACTTTTTTAGAGTTCAGTATTATTTAGGCTTAATATAAGGTTAAAGCTTGGTTTGTAGAAAGGAAGTAAACGCACATGTTCTACAATTATTTATCTAAATGGATGCAGCAAATTGGCTCCAAGTTGTATAAACCAATAAAGTGAATGTATATATCGAAACTTAAAACGGTTGAGCAATACACTCTAAACAGAGTATAGTGTCGTTGCGACTAGCTGGCCAGCTACTAATGAAGGCACATGTGAAAATCAAGGACGGAACGATTGTCTGTTGGACTACAATAAGCTTAAGCTATAGAGCAATTTTTTGCTTAGTCTTAGGCTAAGATTTAAGTATAAGCTACTGCTTACGCTCAGGTTTAGGCTTAGGAATATGCTCATACACGGTTACGGCCCTGTACTTCACATTAGTATTATGAAACGCCAATTTTGATGTTTGCCTACTGATAAAATAACAACTATTATACCAAGTTGTTAACAACGCTATGGCGTAAAATTTGTAGAACAAAAATTTGTCATGAATTTAATCAAATTGAGTAGAAAATGACCACAAAATTTAAAGGTCTTACATATTTGAGCGAGTAAACGTTGACAAATCCTGGCACAACAGAACGGCCATGATACTCTGGAAAAGCAGCGTCGCCCGGTGTTTCAAATGTTATTTTGAAACCGTCGGCATCGGTGTGTTTTAGATATAGCTTTGGTTGTGCATCAAGTATCATATAAAACCCTAAAACATACAATAATAATAGTAGCGATTTTTATATATTGACCGTGCAAGTACGTAAATTTTGTAGGTCAAACTATAATCAAAACCAACATCGTATCCAGCAGCTTCTGACTGGTGGCGGTGTGGATAAGTTATGAAACGCAATTTTTACTGTATGCTATATATGTACCATTTTTCCGAGGGAGGTAATCGTAAGCTAGAGACCTTACCGACTTATCACAAAAATTTTGTGACCGGAGCGTACGTCCCCTACCCCTTAGAAACATGAAATAAAAAAAATTGACCCAGAAATATTAATATAATTTGCATTAATGCTTAGATTCATGCTCCGATTGCAACGCGTCTAAATTGTTCTTTTTAATGTTGCATAATCGCAATATTTATACAACGTCTAGTATAGATTTTACACAGATAATTAAGCATTTTATAAGACTTACCATGTTTCGAACCAGCGCGTTGTATCATTGACCGATTGGCAAAATTACCATTCACAGTAAAACAGTTACCGTAGTCTGGATGATATTGTGTTTTCCTTAAATTTCAAAAAAAGCATGCAAATTCGTTGGTTGTGTGTGAACCTCAGACACTTCAACCGCTTGTAAAACAAAATGACGGTGGAAACGATTACCTCGACAAATAATCGATGATTACTTTGTGAAAAAGAGTATGCAACATACTTCTTATTGCGAGGTACAGAATGTACTAGCGCGCATTGCATTTTAGCGCTACTCCACCCTATTATCAACGGATGGTCCTTGTTCTTAAAATCCACAGTAAATATATATGTGAAGATTATAATCGGATCAACAACTCGGCGTCGTAGACAATCCCGTAACAGTTCACTTTGAAAAGCTCGTAAGGTGACTATGGGAGAGTGGTCAGGCGACAATTCAACGCGCATTGGATACATTGTTTTATGCCCTGAATTTACCTAATTGCATACTCTTGCTGGCCCATGTTACTTTAAGGGGCGTCCAGGTTGCTGGTGGGTCTATAACACTGCAGGATTAGATTCTATATTACATTTTTTGCTTAGGACCACATCTTTGCAACGCTTAGGCTTAGGCTTAGGAATAGGTTGAATATACTGTTACGCTCGTAAAAGTAACATTGGCCCTCATGCTAAAGAGTGCTCATCCACCATTGCCTTCATTTAGTTTAATATTTAACAAAATACTTACAGAAAGACAACCACAGAAACCAATCATGATATCTGCCTGGCAAATTTAGACTGGTATCAACCATATTACAGCCGTTCAGGAGTCGCCATAGCAGTCCGAGACCTCATAATCGTATGTATGAGTGGATTACAGTGGAAGCGAACTTACCACACACAATCATCACCATTTTGATAGCAAAGAATAACGCTTTCTTCAAGTTGATGTCCAAGTGACATTTTCAGTGCCAGGCTTTCATTCGCAAGGAAATATTTGATTGCTTCATTGAAGTTTGCTTCTAGCGACGAGACGGTTAGTGGCGGCTGCGGGATTGGTTTTTGCAAAGAATCCTGATTATCAGCCGATCCCCACAATGCCTGATTACCAGGTTTCTGAAATTGAAAAACTGCCTTTTGTTGAAAATTGTTTACTAATTTTTCTGCTTGGCTTAGGCTTAGGTTTAGGCTTAACCTTAGGAAAATGCTCATTCTTACGCTTAAGCTTATGAATATACTTATAAAATACTGTTACGCCCATGTTCTTTATACATTGCCCTTGCTTTGATCACAAGTTATAATGATTGCCGGTAGATTAAGCCTAAAATGATAAACCAACTGAATATAAAATTTAAGTTGTAACACTTTTTGTCGGCTTATTAATTAGGACGATGATCACACAATAATAAAGTCAATCGTTAGTTGCGCAGTAGTTAAAACTAATTACAATTTAGCGAAATTGAATACTTTCAAATACTGATAAATTCGTAATTTATTTCATTGAGAAACATTAAAATGCGTTTTTACCTGAGACTGTTTCCATTGATCAGTTTTTTCACTTTGTTCACCGGATGATGACGGCACGTAATGAGTGCTCGCATACAAAGCATCCGCGTTCATGGAAGCTATCAACTCTTGGACCACAGAATTTGCTTGTTGTTGCACAATTCGTGCCTATAAATATAGACCATATAGTTTTCTAAAATGGCGATGAAAATTTTTCTTAGCAAAAAATTGTTCGTTGTTAAAATTAACAATAAGTCGCTTTAAATATCAATAGAAATGCCATTTCGTTCTCCGGCAGCCTGTAGGCAGATTAACTTGCAAGGAGGGCTAAACATTATCAGGATTGGCATACGAGGGTTTTTGAAGAAGGTTAAAAATTTTCTAGAGAGACCGAAATTCTTCTCGGGGGCCGAACCCGCTGGCCCTGTAATGGCTACGGGCCCGTTTCTTCTGTAGCTAAAGCAATGGCGGCATTTCATTTTAAACAGGTATACAGTTTTAATATATACTTACAGTGTCTGGAGAAACGCAGGTGAACCCGTTATTATGATTAATACACTCTGTGCTAGTTGTGGAGCCATTTGAACACGGGCTTGAATTTCCAGCACATTCATCGATATCTTAAAAAGTCAATCATTTAGCGACAAAATCATAATTTTTAAAAAACCAATCATTCAGCTGCAAAATCATAATTGCAATAAAGTCAATCATTTAGCTGCAAAATCACAATTCTTAAAAAACCAATCATTTAGCTGCAAAATCACAATTCTTAAAAAGCCAATCATTTAGCTGCAAAATCACAATTCTTAAAAAACCAATCATTTAGCTGCAAAATCACAATTCTTAAAAAGCCAATCATTTAGCTGCAAAATCACAATTCTTAAAAAGCCAATCATTTAGATGCAAAATTACAATTCTTAAAAAGCCAATCATTTAGCTGCAAAATCACAATTCTTAAAAAACCAATCATTTAGCTGCAAAATCACAATTTTTAAAAAGCCAATCATTTAGCTGCAAAATCATAATTCTTATAAAGTCAATTATTTAGCTGCAAAATTACAATTCTTAAAAAGCCAATCATTTAGCTGCAAAATCATAATTCTTACAAAAACCAATCATTTAGCTGCAAAATCATAATTCTTATAAAGTCAATTATTTAGTTGCAAAATCATAATTCTTAAAAAGCCAATCATTTAGCTGCAAAATCACAATTCTTAAAAAGCCAATCATTTAGCTGCAAAATCACAATCCTAAAAAGCCAATCATTTAGCTGCAAAATCATAATTCTTAAAAAAACCAATCATTTAGCTGCTAAATCACAATTCTTGAAAAGCCAATCATTTAGCTACAAAATCATAATACAGCTAATAGCTGTTTCAGCGAAACAAATTTCCAGCAAGCAGCCGCAGTCACATGCTTTGCAATGAAAAATCTCAGAGTAGATATTTTTCCATCAAACGTATATATAGGAATCGTATTCTAAATTGGTACAATCAATCCATCACCAGCTAGTAATAGGTCGAAAAACGAACTGCTGCAGTTGAGGATCTCAAAACCGGCACAGGATTCGGCCAAAATAAAAGCCCAGAATGTGTTAAATTTCGAACTTTTGTGATTCACTGGTACAAAGACTACAAGACTCTAGCAGAAACTGGTGATTGAGGCTATAGACGTTTGAGAATATGTTCAAGAGACCAATGTCATAGTGTTACAGCCAAATAGTAACCAGATATTGTAGAATTACATGTATTGAGCGAAACTCGAACATACTTACTTTTAATCAGTCGGGTTAAATATACCAAACTTGTAAAGCACAAACGGATAGTTTGACCTACTTACATTCCAAATAATTTAATATGTAACTTAGTAATTAGCTAACTATTTCATTGATTTGTATTGATGGCTATAAACAATTTATTTCAATTTCTCGAACCCAAAATTCTTTAGCACTCAATTTGATTGTTTGTAACCCTAATACTCAGTGAAATTATTCAAAAAGTAGCAATTTAGGCTTATTAGTCAATCTAATATGCAAATTAGCTATTAGCTAACTATCCAACTATCGATTTTGGGGGTTTGTAAACAAGTCATTTAGATTTCGAGTGCCCAAAAACCCTTTAGTACTGAAATTAGATAGCTTGCAAGCATAATAATTAGTGAAATACATTGAAATGCTCTAATTTAGGCTTAACCAATTATGCAAATTAGCCCATAGCTAATAAACGGCTTAAAATTTTAAAACATCAATGCGAGGTTAACACCCCGGAATACTAAGCTTGGAAACAAAGCAAGTTTATCAAAATCGATCAAGTGGTTGCTGAGATTCTTTCCGGACGAACAGACGGACGGACATCCACCATGGACCCTCGACAACAAAACATAAAACGTTTCGCGAAATTCCGAGTTTCGGTCGGAGTTTTGCTTCGCTCAACGAAGCTTCAAATCAGTACTCTAAGGCAGTTAGGGTAGTAAAATTAACGCTGATTTTAAAAGCAATCAGTTACGAAAGTTGACGAATATTATAGTTGCACTTGAACAAATCATATTGTGAACAAAGCATTGTTTCGAACCGGCAAACATATTTATAAACACGTAATTAATGGGTCGAATATATACAACAGACTAAAATATTATATTAACTCTAACAGAGTACAAATCAACCTGTCAGTACAACGATGAAATTACGAAAAGTTTTAGAGATTGCATTTACATTTTATCACAATACCGGAATTATTGACTTCTGAAAACGATTCAGAGGGTGCCAAAATCTGGTAATACACCCTTTTTTGTTTGGGTCTGCATCAGGTGCAATATTTTGCATTTTGGTGCATTTCTTTTGTTGTATTTATCAAATTGAGTACCTTTGTCACAGTTGTCACCCGTATATCCATCGGTACACTGACAAGTGAAATAAGTTCCTTCTTGAATACATGTCGCAGTTGTAGGACAAGAATTCCTGTTGCATTGAGATGCCGTTGTCACTGCCGTAGAGCCTATAAGATGAAGAATTTTTTAATTATTAGCACTCGCAAAATATTGTAATAATAATAATCATCATCATCGCCATCATCATCATCATCAACAACAACAACAACAACAGTAACAACAACAACAACAACAGCAACAACAACAGCAGCAGCAGCAGCAGCAGCAACAACAACAACAACAACAACAACAACAACAACAACAACAACAACAACAACAACAACAACAACAACAACAACAACAACAACAACAACAACAGCAGCAGCAACAACAACAACAACAACAACAGCAACAACAGCAGCAGCAGCAGCAGCAACAACAACAACAACAACAGCAACAACAACAACAACAACAACAACAACAACAACAACAACAACAACAGCAGCAGCAACAACAACAACAACAACAACAACAACAAGTTTTGTCACTTTAATCAAATTCCATGTAAAATCAAATGTCCTGTGATACATCAAACCAATTAACCAAACTTGTGTAGGCCTCTACTTGAGTTCTATCGAACAAACTCAACTATTTTCAGCCGGAAGCACACAGGACGGCGGACTTGACTGGTCGTAATTTCCGCTTGCCAGGCACGTTAGCAAATTTGTTCCTTGTAATTCGAATCCGGAATCGCAAACGTACACCACAATGTCACCAGGGACAACACCAGTAACTTCTGCAGGCCGTGTGCTAGTTTGGTTAACGGTATAATTGCCCGAGATTATGGTTTCTGGATCTTGACATAAGACTAAAATAATTTAAAATTATTTTGCATTGTTCGAAGCCGTGTTGTTGAACGCGCATGTGTCAGCTTTCGATAACTTTGTGAGGGTACAAAATCATCCGAAAGGAATTTTTGACCCTTATATTTCGAACAGTATTTATTGTTTGAAATCTGGAGTAGAACCATATACTCCATCATTGCAGCATATAATAACATATGCTACCGTTTTGTTATTCAATGTTAATTTGAGGGGAGTTGTTGCCGCATGGCGCTGCATATCAATTTGCAAACGAAATTTTTAGACGTGTGGAGTCGACGGCACGTTAAGTATAGCGCCCTCCTGACCCTAATCTCAGCGTAGTCATAAGCCTATACCTTTACTGTAGGTACCTGAATAAGAGGGGAATGCTCATTTTGAATCCCAATCAATATAAGGCTGTCCCGTTAATGGATAGTGTTCACAAAAGAGATAAAAGTAAAAGAATGGCCTGACTGCTCAAATACGTTACAGATACACTTACAACCCGCAGAAACTTTATTAAACACAAAAGATTATAACGGACATGGAATCAACAAAAATGCTTGAAGGAAGTCCGTTCAGCCCAAAAAATAATATAAAAAGAAGGGTGTTGTATCAAACTAAAATTGTATCAATTAAAAACAAATAATACTCCGTTACCGAATAATTGGAAGGTACATTCAGAAGCGGATCCAAAAATTTCTGACGGGGGCGGGCGGGCTGGGAAATGTTATGAAACGCAAAAATTGTAAGGTAGGAGGGACCTTACCATTTTATCACAAAAAATTTCTCAGGAGGGTGCGCACATTTCCCCCCCACCCCATTCCTCTGCATCCGGTAGTGGGTACACTCTAAAAACAAAATAAATATGATGCCCTTTTATTTATGGCACTACAGTTACTAAGCCTAAGCCTAAGCAAAAGATTAGTCTAAAGCATAAGCTTGATCTATTATATTCCCACAAAAGCCCCGTAAAGTAACATGACCCAATTGAATCTTGGTAGATTCCTAATTGCAAATTATCTTTTATTGTGTTTTTCGCGTTCCATTCTAAGCCCATGCTCAGCAAAACTGTTGTTGGTATCATTTTGCAGGTTATACTATTAACTTGATTACAGGTAAAAGTTTAACACAATTCCGTTAAGAATTATACATGTGCAAACAGTTGTTTGTCTTAGTAGATATGTAATTTTAAGACAATTTTGAACTTTTGTCATACTTGTGCAATTTGGAAAATCATAGTTGTACTGCGAGTTTGATTGACAAGTCAACGTTGCAAATCCGATCATCTGAAGCCCAACGCTACATGTATACGTTACTGACAGACCGTCATATATTGTTGATGCTCCATTATTGCTATCAGTGGCGTTTTGGACCGGTTGATAAAGACAAATTGCTTAAAAAATACAAAGTAGCTTAACGCCCCCTCAAATAACCACTAAATTTCAGTGAGTTGATTAATTAACTCAAGAACGGATTTAGTCATTTCTGGTTATTTATGAGTTAATAACAGTAAACATTGACTCACGCTGATAGCTGATTCAATTCCGAGTACGTTGATTAACTTAAAATCAGGTCAATCAATTTTGAACTCTGAGTCCTGAAAGACCTTGTTCACAGTCAGTGCAGTGATTCAACTCATTCTGAATTAAAATCAATTCTGCCTAAAATTATTTAGAAAGAAAAATAAATGAAATTGACAACGCTTACAAATGAGGTTAAAACAGTTACGCGGTTGGAGAGCAAAATATTTAGAGAGGAATAAACCCCAGGCTTACTCCGCTTACGGGACTGCTCAATGCAAAACGTTGTAACTCGCTCATTGCATGTATGTTTAATAGCGGAACATTTGCACGCCCTCATATATTGTCCAGAGGTGGTTTTACCATTTTCGAGATCAAGAAATTAATAAATTTCACCCGTCTGAAGTTGCGCCATCTAGGAAGGCTAAAAACTTTCCGTATCGGTATAAAATAGTTTTCGATGACTTACAAGCTACGATGAAAATATTGTAGTCCGACCAAAACTCTTTTAGGGTGGATGAGCCGCCCTCCGGTACCCCTCTTTTTACACGCCTGAGTCGCACACTATCATAAGTATTAAAGTTATGCCTTCCCTGGAAAAAATCTTGTCATGCTTCAGCGATTTTTGCTAAACTTACAGTTATAGTCAACAATACAATAAAACAGTGAATAAAATCTGAAACATACTTAGAAATACATGGAACGGATAAGCAAAAGTTTCGTCTCAAAGACGCATCAAAATATTTCAACGGTCATTCAGAAAAAAAATATAACCTTTGTTGAACGCAAATGTGTCAGTTTTTTATTCTGTATTCCTCATTCATACTAGGTATACCGTACCCTAATGAAATCAAATTTTGGCAATGCGTTTGCATTCGCTCAAGCCCGTAGCCAGCTTACATTACTTGTCAGCTAAAAATTTTCTGGAGGTGCATACAAGAATTTTCGTTGACTTAAGACTAGCAAAATTAAAAATTTTCTAGCGGGAGCCAAAATTTTTTCAGGAGAACGCTGAGCCCCCCTGGCCCGCATTTGGCTACGGTCACACATTCGCTGCTAAATTAGCGATTGCTTGCCTCCAAACCAACCTAAGCATAGAGGGAACGGATAATCAAAAGTTCCATTTGACAAACATGTTAAAATGTTGGAAGGGCCAATCAGTTGGTAACCTTGATTGCAAGTAAAGCTGACAGTGTCATTTTCGGCGATTTGTGACACATTTGACGAATGTACACCGTTGGTGATTTGTGGGACAGCGTTGCAATTTGTGGCTAAAAATTCATTTTCCTGCTATCAATCTAGAATTTACAAATATTAACTGGGAATTTTTCCATTAAAACGTAGGTCTTCGAAAGCATCCACACTTGTGGCCCGTATTTTCAAATGTATGTCGTATCTACCAACAAGTACTAGCTGTGCTGTACTTAGCACCTACCGTACCCTCTAAAAGGGCAGTATAGCTGTTTGGGAACCTATTACCAACTGGTAATAAATAGCAAGTGGTCGCACCGTAACAATAAGTGCTACATATACTTGAGTATAGATGTTTGTATTTTAACGTAAAATCCGTTTCACATTATTGGAAAGCTGGACTTGAAACATTATTCGCTCAGTTTATCAAAGCTTTACGTCGTCTGATTGGCTCAAATCCCGTATAGGCAGAAGGTGCTAAACCCCGGCATTAAACATAAGCAGCAAACTAGAAAAATCGACGTTTTGCGTGCGTTGAGTTATAAAATGCAATGCTTGACTTTATTTACAGGCTGCGTTATTTTTATAATCTTTAAACCAGGAATTTACTCAAGTCAAAGGTCGACACAAGACATTTCTCTGGAACCATTTTGCCAATGTTCGCACAATAATAACCTTTGTCTGTTGGGATTGCGATCGGAGTCAGGATTAAATTTTTTTCGTCACAATCGAAATCGTAATAGGAATTTTATGTTTGAAATGTATTTGATTTTGTAAATTTTGAATGGTACCTACACCCGAAATTTCGTTTGCGTAGTTTGTATTTGGTACAAGTTGTTCAAATCAGCTGGCTTCGCAATTCCTTGGGTGGGTTTCTCAAATCTTACTTAAGTATCAACTTAATTTATACATAATAGATGCTTAAGTTGCTTAAGTCCTAAGCCGACAGAAGTAAATACTTAACTTTTTGAGCAAAAGTAACTGTCAACATGCAGCCTGCGTCCAAAAGTTAATATGCTTGAACTGTTAGACTGCAACGCATTAAATTTGGTCAGCTACTTAAGTCTATAATGCTATACTTTGTGCGTTTTTAGAAACCATAAATTGGTGAAATAAGTGCTCAGCACATTGTATACTTAAGGGCAAAGTCGTACTTAAGTAGTCATTCAGAAACTCAGCCATTATCATTCATCGCAAGTTTTCATCGAATAACTCAGATATACTTAATCTATACCTCAAATAATGTTGACGGAAAAGTGCATCGAAACAAATAGAAGAATTCTGGCATCGAAATACACTCGATCAAAATGAAACTTTGTTTGAATTTTAGCCGGAGTCCGAATTCCGTTGGAACACTGCAAACCACCATCAACTCATGGTCATACCACTTACCAACGCTTAAGCATGTCGGAACCGAATAATCATAACTGCCATCCGATTGACATGTAAGGACAGACTGACCATTTAGTTGAAAATTAGCATTACAAGTATATGTCACTGATACGCCGTTGTATATTGTAGACGCACCAGCGTTGCTATCAGTTGAATCGTTTACTGATTGATAAGGGCAAATAGCTAGAATAATGCAAATTAGTGATTTTTATTAGCTTCTTCCTGTTGAATAGGGTCCGTAGATGACAGGTCACTATCGCTGTTGAGCCTTTCTGATCGCGGCAGCAGGTTTTCAGTGGCGCAAAGTATAGAAATGGTCCGCTTTCGCCGATGAAGTGTGATAAGTTGCAAGCATAGAATTTAATAATTTAAAACTGTTTTTTGTTATGAAGACGAAGTTGCGCTTCGCGGCACAGCGGAATTTTTTACCCACGTTAGGTTACGACCCTAAGGTCAGTGCCCGCGGAAGCGCCCTACAACTTTTGGGGGTCTTCCTTCAGACCTGTTTGGGGACGAATATCCTAACGCCGACCCTACCTAAGTCCATATACAAAAAAATGAAAACAAAAACGTTAACTTTACTTTCACACACAGGCATCGCATAATCGTAGCTTCCGCTGCTTTGACAGGTGAGAGTGGATTGACCTACCATGTAGTAACCAGCATTACACGTATAATTCACCTGAATTCCCTCGTAAATTGTAGACCCGTTATTGTCGTCAAACGCATTTAATACCGCTTGATAGGTGCACAATTCTATAAAAACAATAAAAAACTAAATATACAAAATTTTATACCTTAGCGAATACTGCTGCAATATTTCGAATACTAAAAATACAACAACTAAAAAAACACAATCATAGACACAAAAATTACCCAGATAAAAGTTTAAAATAAACGAATGGGCATTTCGCTTGAAGTTGAAAACTCAGAGGACGTAACTGTTGCATTTACAATAGATTAGACAGCCTATCGCTGCAATAATGCTGCGACAGTCGCAGCAGCACGGGCTACATGGTGCCTTCCCATTCGTTTTCCTGTGAAAACTTTTTCAATTTAAGTCAAGACCATAAAATGGATACCTTTTGCGAAAGGAACCATCTGGTTTTATATCACCTAATGCACCGTTGAACGCTGCTTACCACGAAACCTTACTTTTACATATAGGCTGAGGCAAATCATACCACCCATCTGCAGTACACGTCAAATTCACAGCTCCATATAAATAATACCCAACGTTACACTGGTGCTCAATAATAACCCCATTAATAAGATCTGCCCCTGGTGGATGTTGTTGCACGCTGCCGAATGCAATACTCAATGTAGCGCAAATTGCTGAAACACAACAATAACATTAACAATTAGCTGATAGTGATTGTTTTTCCACTTGCAATATGTTGTCGAGCAGTTGCGACAAACGCATTGCATTCTAGAGTCTTGAGTTCAAATCCGAGTTTGGAGTTCGAATGCAAATGAATTTGAAATATTAAAATGTAGGTGCTTGTTTCATCAGGTGCGAGTCCAACCGAGACATATATACTCGAATATACATTATTGTGAAAACTGACAAAAATTGACATTCTGTAGTCTTAGAAATAACAAATTTTTTTCCAGTGCATAAACTATTTTGTTTCTGGCAGTGTTCGCTGGAAAAGATTTGTCTTTGAAATGAAATCATCTCTGCGCCCTTAAATTTACCACAACTTCGCAAATCTTCTAAAAAGCTGGAGAGTCCTACCAAAAATAACACGGTTGTCGACGACAAATTATTGAAAAATATAAATGACACTTTCAGCTCATGTACCTCTATTGCCTGAAAACGTATTAGTAAATTGTTAACCGGACACCAAAATAATTAGTAAATTGTTAACCGGACACCAAAATAATTAGTAAATTGTTAACCGAACACCAAAATAATTAGTAAATTGTTAACCGGACACCAAAATAATTAGTAAATTGTTAACCAGACACCAAAATAATTAGTAAATTGTTAACCGGACACCAAAATAATTAGTAAATTGTTAACCGGACACCAAAATAATTAGTAAATTGTTAACCGAACACCAAAATAATTAGTAAATTGTTAACCGGACACCAAAATAATTAGTAAATTGTTAACCGGACACCAAAATAATTAGTAAATTGTTAACCGGACACCAAAATAATTAGTAAATTGTTAACCGGACACCAAAATAATTAGTAAATTGTTAACCGGACACCAAAATAATTAGTAAATTGTTAACCGGACACCAAAATAATTAGTAAATTGTTAACCGGACACCAAAATAATTAGTAAATTGTTAACCGGACACCAAAATAATTAGTAAATTGTTAACCGGACACCAAAATAATTAGTAAATTGTTAACCGGACACCAAAATAATTAGTAAATTGTTAACCGGACACCAAAATAATTAGTAAATTGTTAACCGGACACCAAAATAATTTACCGGATACGAAAGGAATTTCTTGGAATTTCGCGCCAATTACTTACGGAAACAATCAGGTGCAGGCACAACGCCGCTGTCGTTGCATATTGGTGAAGCGTTGCCAACTAACACATATCCTGGATTACATGAATAATTGGCTCGACTCGGTTCATAAAGCGGAGTATTCCACGCAACATAACTTCCGTTACCAACCGGTTCAAATGTACAATTGACTGAAACCGCAAAAATAAAATATAGAGTCAAACCAAAAAACGTATTCATATACTTACTAAAAATATACTTAAAATTAAGTGAAACTGTCGCCGAATTAAGTGTCGGTTTTACTTACTATGGTGCTTGGCAAAGTTTTACTTATTTACATTATTTAAGCAAAGATTTACTCAATATTTAGTACACTTATACTTAAGAAAGTCAGTGAA
Organism: Enoplolaimus lenunculus; assembly: GCA_030248215.1. Classification (NCBI taxonomy): domain Eukaryota; kingdom Metazoa; phylum Nematoda; class Enoplea; order Enoplida; family Thoracostomopsidae; genus Enoplolaimus; species Enoplolaimus lenunculus. The sequence continues at coordinate 56,870 of JASANG010001238.1, forward strand.
ATATAACTATAGTATTTTAAGTAGAGTGTTTTTACAGAGTATTTAGCAAAAAGAACCATGTTTCTGTCTTCAACTTTTGTACTGTTGTTTCTGGCAATAGTACATGATACTTTTAGACAAATGTATGCAACACGGTGCATTTTGTGTAGAAAACATACCAGTGCCGGAGAAGGCAAGGTTGCCCCCCTCAAAATTCTGGAGTGAAGCTTCTAGCAATAATCAAAATATTTTTCAAATTTTAGTTCAAAATCTTGTTAGGGTGCGGCCCCTCTTTAGGGTAGGGCCTCTTTGAGGTGAGGCTCCACCCGTCACATGGGGGGTTGAGGGTGGCCTCTCCGGCCGTGCAATATACCCAGAACGCGTTACAGCTTTCCTTTAACCCAATCCTTTGGTGGGGTTATAATTTTCAAAGATTACAAAACTTCATATGAAGTTGAACTAAAAAAAGTCGTCCGCTTACATCGCTAACCAAATGCATTTAATGTTGGCTGGCAGTTAGACGTGTAATAAACGTGGGATCGACTCACCCCCCAAAGTATAAAGAGCAGTTTCACTTTTTGAAAATTCCAAATTGTTATCGGGTAGTTTTTGCAACAATACAAATAGTATTTCTAAAACAACCTGGGCCACAACTTTTTCAATGTTCTGGTTCCGACTGTTAGACCTGTTTTATTACAACCGGTGTGATGTCTTACGGTGACTGTTACAATGACGCCACTTTTCTCTTAAATAAACACAAGTTCGCCGAACTTGAACAATCTGAAAATAACCACCTGATACCTGTTTCAATAACCAGCCTGCTGTGATAGCGAAACTGTGGCAATTCTGGAAATACTATTCTCCGAAATTAGCTGATCCTCCATAAAATTCCAAGTTCAGAATCAGCCCCGGCCATGCTTAAAACCCAGTCTTACTGTAGTGCCGGAATTAATGGAAAAATTCTCAGTTTATATCTTAACCCTTTAACTCATAGAGTATACTATGAGCAACTAAATAGAATTAAATATATGACCAACACAGACACTGTGAGCAGTGTTTAATAATTGTAACATATATATGCAGTGTAAAATCTCTACAAAACGTGAGAGCCCCGTCGGGCTCGAGCGTCAAGCTCCTATAACTGAGTGGTCATCGTAAACGCCTCCCGCCCGAGAGACTGGGGATCGAAACTTACCTTGAAAGTGCATCTCATATGAAATTGAAAATATTCATGTGACAAAGGGATAAATACATTGGACTTTAATACCATACCAAAACGTTATCAAAAACAATTTAAGCCTACCGCTTTTTTACTATTCTAAAACTCTTGAAGATCAGTATTGAATCATAACAGAATGCTAACTATTAAATACGGATCTTACCACAGGTTTTATAACAATATTCCCACGGCACTGTAGGATCGAGCGTATAACAGTACGGACCTCCGACAAAATTTTGATTATTTCGACACGAATTGTCAATGTATGCGATGCCCGAGTATGGAGTACTGTGTGGCGTACTTTCGAACCAAACTTGACACTCTAAGCCTGAAGCTGTGGTTGTTTTCGCAGAATAGTAATAGTAATCATCAAAACAAGATCCATCCTTGCGATATATGCATCGATCAGCAGCCATATGGCAAACTCCTGAAATTTCTGCAGCAATTTTAGACAAACGAAAACCAAATTAAGGTTATTATATGCCAAGACCCAGCGAAAACTTCCCTGTAGTGTCGCACGGAGCCGCCCAAGTTGAATGAGGCCAGCCGACGCATGAATACATCTAAAAGCAACAACAACTTTTAAAATGTTTAGCACCACCCTTAGGTAACTTTAGAACAAACTTACCGCAATCTTCATAGCAATATCTCCATCGCGCAGTTGAGTTTGTCGTATAACACCACGGCCCGGCGTCCGCTGTATCATCCGGATTTCGACAATTGTTTCCGGTAAAATTGTTGTAAATGTGCGGATGTGGATAGTCGATTGACCAATCTTGACACGTTTTACCGTCAATTGTTGTATTTCGATCAGATACGTACGACGCGTTTATTTGACAATCCAAGGCGTCTTGAAGTAAGCAATTTCCAGCTGAGTAGTAGCAGATGTCGGCGGCCGGATCTGAAACAAAAAATTGTTCACGGGTTCACGCAGCGTCATTCAGTTGGGTGCCGCAAAATTAAATTATCACGCGCTGTCACTGAAAACGCGATTGAAATATTGGTTTTTGAGATAGAATTGACAATCTGTTAACGACGGTCGAAGCATTATTTGACCGGATCGTTTCAACACCAAAGATCACTTTGTTGGTCTCATGGTGCTGCCTATTGAGAGCTGACAATGCCGGTCTACTTCGAGTCTAAAAACTTAGGCTTACGCTTAACGGTAGGATTAAGTTTATATTTATAGGCCTTTATGCTTAAGCACCGACTTTAGGTTAAGGCGTTTTCAACATTAGGCTTAGGTTTAGCGGTGCGGCTCACATAGTTAACGTGGACCATACTCTAAAGCAAACAAGCAAACTTTACACCAAATTTAATAGCTTATTAATTGAAAATGTATACGCAAATAATGTATACCTGATCTTTTGGTTCTTCTCAATGTGCCTTTGTTACCCGTGGGTGCCTGAAATAAAATTTAATATTGCATCTTTGTCAAAAAAACATCTTCACCAGCGTAATATTTGATTGCTAAATACTTTGACAAAATATCATAACTTGATTTCAGCATTTTGCTAAAGATGTAGTCATAACTTAATTTCAACATAGTTAAGATGAGAAAACCCGACACAAAACACACCAAATCGCGGGGGGGAAAAAAAAAAACAAAAAAAAAGAAAAGAAAAAAAAAAAAAAAAAGGAAGGAAAAAAAAAAAGTACCGCTACATATCCATGAGTTTCACTGAAGAATATTGGCTGAAAGGTTGAATATTATATAAAATCTTTGGGTACAACCCACTAGAACGTTCTTCGACATGCCTGTTATAGTGAAGTGGTCACGGCAACAGAAAAGCTCAACTCTCGTGTTACTAAGGTCACTTTCGTCTTTATATTACAAGTGGAATGCACCACATAGCGCCTGAGACAAAATATTTGAGATGTACTAACGCATGACACTACAGATTTAAGTAGTAAATTAGCAGCCGTACACAAATAGTTAAAATTTGTAATGTAAGGGACCTTAACATTTTCTCACCCAAAAATTCCTGACGGGGCATATACGCCCTCCACCGGCACTCTTCCTCTGTTTCCGCTAGATGTTCTCGTTAATATAAAACTGTAGTAGGTTGTATGACCAATCTTCCAAAAAGGGTGGTTGTCCACGCCAGTTCAAAGGTAATTAGTCAACTAACGTACCAGTAATAAGTCTGCCTTTTTCAAATCATTTGGCTGATTCGACTGGCTAACTTCCATTTGAGAATCTGCCACTCGCTCTGAAATTTTCACCGAACTAAAAGCGATTTTAATACTCGCATACATAGTACCAATAACTTAGACGCATATCTGTCAATACAAAGCGAAACGGTCATAAAAAGCGTGTAAACGTTTTATCATTAATTTTGAAAAAATAATACAACTACTTGACATACGAAGATGTTTTCTTAAAAGTAATGAACAAACCCGATTCGTGCCTTCTTGTAATGTAAAATTTAGCTCAGAACAGCGGTTAAAAACATCAAATGCAATCAAAAACGCTAATTATAATCGAAAACGGTTGTTGAATTAGTAACATTTTGCTAATCTTTAATCTAAGCGTCAAGTATGAGCCTAAAAACGCTGTCGCTAAACCTACAGTGAACGTCAAGTTTGAGTACGCTTGAAGTGAGACCAAGCAGTACTACATAGTTAGCTGGTAAATTTTTAACCTGAAAAGTAACTCAATTGTTTAATACCATCAAATCATGTAAACATTAGTCCTAACAGATCCGAGGAATTGTCGTTGAGCGTCGGGCTGTGACTACGGGCAGAGCGCTAGCTTGACAAACGAAGCAGGTTTGTCAAATTTGTAACATTACACTTGAAATATGTACTGTTTAGGCACTTGAAAAACAAAATGTCAACAATTTCCGACTGTCCTCACCCAAAAGGTCCAAAATATTATTGTCACCCTGTGCCGCTGTTTGGTATGTTTTTGCTTTCCGAAATAACGAATGCTATTTTTTAATTTCGCATGAAAACTCTTAGACACAATAAGTATACATAGACATCCTGCTTGACCGGAATTTAACAGTTTTCGTAAGATAAAGTTCCAGCAAATTTTATCAGCTTCATGGAACCTTCGGTGACGCTGAGGGAATTATTTTTGTTCTCTTGATTTCGGTTCATTTATGGCGTGTCCAACGCTCATGGCTTCCTGCTGGCTACGACAGATCACATGCTGCACTATACCGTGTGATAACGTTCGGTCTCATGACTGATAGCAAAATTCAATAAGTAGAAGTGTGTCAGTGAGGACCATTCTTATGGGTTCAGGTCCTCAAACCGCGTAGCCGCGACCCTGTTTTGAGGCCGGTTAGAACAACTTACTTAATCGTAACTTTTTAGCTGCTGCATTTTGTTGTTCAGTTAACACATCGACAGCAATGTCGTATTCTTTGTACTAAAAATTGGCAACAAAACCTATAAACTGTGCCAACTGTGCATAGAAAATGCTTGGAACAAAATGTAGAGCCTATATGCCTAAATCTAGTCCTAAAACTCAACCGAACGTCTAAGGCTGCTAACCTTGGGCGGAATCTGTGCTAACTTTAATGCTCCGTAAAACAGTATCTAAGCATGCATGGTTTCAAGACAATGGTTTGGGGTTTGGGGTATACTGCAGAACAACAAAAGTGGTTCTTTCTTTTCGGAACGCAAAACGACTCATATAATATAGTTTAAGGGATGGGAGATGTTCGATAGAATCTCTGTTGCAGTGGTTTAAATCAGACGGAGCTAATCCAAATCCATACGATTTCATTTGACCAATGCAAGTTAGTCAGTAGCAATCTTCTAAACTAAATACCCAGGCTAGAACTTTGAGGAAGTTTTAAAATAAATAACGATTTTAGAATTGTATGCTTTACGCTAATAACAATCACCTTGAAGGTCATGTACTTCCTTTAGAGCAACCACTTAAAACAAGAGCTAAAAGCAAATGATGTTCGGAAACCCAAAAAACGCAAAATCGAGTTTCGGATATCCGAAATACAACATTCAATTTCGGATATGCAGATAAATATCCGGCAAGAATTGCTGGATATAGAGATATGAAAAAATATCCGTTGCCCATCACTATGTGTACAATAGACAGGGGCGTAGCAAGGAGGGATTTCAGGTATATATTTCTGACATTTCCGGAAGTTTCCGAAATAGAACATTCAATTTCGGATATGCAGATAAATATCCGGCAAGATTTGCTGGATATGTGTACAATAAACAGGGGCGTAGCAAGGAGGAATTTCAGTAATATATTTCTGACATTTCCGAAACTGGTGCTCACAACTCGTAGCTATCACAAACAGACAAAACATAAACCTAAACTAACTTTATATAAGTTAAACCTATAAATTTTTTAGTTTGCTAAATTCACATTGATCGATGAGAAAATCTAAGACGATTTAATCCGACCACATTACAATTCCCTTTATTATTGGCAAAAAAATTATGTTTACTTCAGTGAAAGATTTTACTATACTTTTCTGAACGCAATTGAACTCATATCATCTGAAGCGCTTTATCTCAACGCACGAGCCGTCTAGGATACAACTGCAACCAAAGTAGTTTCAATGAGCAATTCAATCCAAGCATTGACCATAATGATGACACTAGTCAACATTTCCGATTAAAGTAAAGCTAAAAGTTTTGGAATTAAAATATATGATTAAAAATAAAATATAATAATGTCGCACTGTTTTTAGTTTTTTCTGTGATAAGCATTACTGGCCGGCCGGCCGGCTAGTAGCCGGTTGGCCGGTTCCTTGCCGGTGCACAACACTAGCTGTCCGTCGACGCGGCATCCGGCAACAAATTGTCTTTCATTCATAAAATTACTTACAAATGCCGCAAGCCTCGGCAACTGTCCCAACGCGTCATTGCGTATAGCATTGTTATTGCAAACAGTAACTCCAGGTAACGGTACACCTCCGTTAGTGAATACGTCACCAATACTATATTCGACATGCGTATGTTGTTCAGAAAATTTACTGTACAATTTTGATAATTGAAAAATCGATAACGATGACGAAATGACGAATATTCCAAGCCAAATTGCACCGGACACGCTGGATCGCGGCCAAATTCCAGCTGCTAAGCCAAGGCCGTGAATGCTAACGGTACTTAGACTGATCATGACGTTGTGTTATTGACTGAGAACTGAGACCGCGTTTGCGAGTTTATGGTAACATTGTATTATATCTGAAAGTAAACAATTATCGTAATTTGTTTTATACTATTTTTTATAACGAACTCCACGTAAATTTTTTCAGCGTTCAGTTGACGACAGAATTTTGATCACTTAATTTCAAACTGATGTTCATCGGGATATTAATTTTGCGCGATCCTAACATATTCACAGCGACATTTTTGCCCCGTGTTGTAGGTCAGCAATCAAAATACGACTAAAATTTTGCTCTAACAAACTTATATCAATAAGACAATCTCAGATACTAAATAGCGAATTTTCAAATTTTATCTCCATGCATTTTTCAATGAACAGAGATGAACGTGTCCTGGATTAGTAGAAAATCCGACAAATTTCAAGGGGTGCACCAAATTGATAGCCAATTTTAATTTTTAACGTCTAACGTTCCCTGAATGCAGAACTATAGTGTTAAATTGGCAAAATATGCCGTTAAAAAGTGAAAACAGAATAAACTTAAATATACCTTTGGCATCGTCGAGAAATTGTCAAATTGAACAAATGTTCTCGCATGAACTCCGCCAACTAATCAGACAATTTTCGGTGTCTGTGAAATCACGAACTCATGCGTTTTAGTTTGTTTATAATTTTATTTTCAATGTAATTACTAAGCTAACTTTAAAACCAAAAATCACATACCAGACTTTCTATCCGCTGCTGTTTAAAATGTACTAAAAACATTGTGTTACGAATCAAAAAATTTGTACCTGGGGTAATAATGAATTTAGTTGTCCTTAAATGGTTCAGCTTGATATTGCATGGCTGTGTAGGGTAGAACGCTAAACTCCCAGTATTTCCGTTTGGTTCTCAAATCCAATCGAACATAGGTTATGGTTGTCTAAGTAGATCGAGCGAATCTAAGATTTCCTACCTGGAGTAACTACGGAAAAATGCTTCTTTAATTATTCAGCATAGTATCTTCGGGCTGTGTCGATCAAAAGTCTGCACCCCTGGAGCATTTTATTATTGTTAGTCGCTGTCTGACATTTACGTCATCAGCCCGAATGATGCTTACAATGATTGAATATTGTCTGGCATAATCAGAAAAGATGACTTAGCTACAAATTAATTGTTAGCCGAATAGTAAATCTGATAGCTGTTACATCTGTCAGTCTAGGTAGGAACCGGGACATCAGACCTTTCAACTAAGCAGGTGGAAAAGCGGGCTAGAGCGGGGATCGAACTCTCAGCCTGCGGATTCTTAAAGCAA
>JASANG010003722.1:0-64271 GCA_030248215.1 Enoplolaimus lenunculus
ATTATAATTGAAATATTTCATCGTGTGACATTGAAAAAATCTGCAAATTTGACGCCATAAATAAGGAGGTAAGCCAAAACCGCATCGATCGCTGAGTTGTATTCTTTTGTACACAGAATGTACCCAGTTGCACACTCTTGTTGAAAATGGTCATTATCGACTGTTGAACGATACCACAAAACATTAATGATCGATTGATATAAATTTGTTTCAGGTTACTTACGTCGACCAGGAGCCGTTCCAGTGGACGTTTTTGTCGAAGAATTGTTATTCTTTGATCTCGGCGACGATGTGATCGAACAATTTTGGATTGCCGAGGGGTACAAAAAACCCGAAGAACCCCTGTTGCCTGAAAATTCCATCAAACGAGCCATATGGTTACTGATGGAACATCCAGATTCGTCCGTTGCGGCTCGAATTTGTGCTATTTTATCCATTTTTGTGATTATTTTATCGACGTTATCGTTTTGTTTGGAAACACTTCCAACATTTCAGCATAATGTTGTTAACGCGAACAAGTCCAATTCCGCAGTCGGCAATACGAGTTTGATGCGAAATGTGACCGAAGGTAAATCGGCATTAATGGGCGGTAGGATCGGCCTTTTTTGGAATTTATCTTCAGGTGTTTTCTAGGACCTTTTGGTGATACAAGAAGAGCCAGTTTTTGTATTTTTAGTAACCAGAACCCACCGTTCTGAAACCATGGCTCCGAGCTGGCGTTTAATGGTTAAGTTGCAAAGCGATGGCTTAAATGGTATAACACGGGTAGAGGGGACGCAGGCAGTCGTATGCATCACCCACAGTTAAAAATACGGCGCTGTGGTAAAGTCAGTTTCAATTCTGCATAATTGTAATTATTTATAACAGGACATTTTGAAATTATGGAATTGATAATTTTGGTTTCAATATAAAATTTATTACTGACTGGCTTCGCACACACACAGGAGTAGCAACGGATATGGCAAAAACAGGTCTCGGGTTTAAAACATTCGTATAGCAAATTTTATAGGAAAACCATTGTATGGTGGTCTCGTAGCCTGACGACTATAGGAAGGCTCAGACAACCCTGGACCATTTTTCGCCCAAATAGAAATGATTCAAACTTCTTGTACGTCATTGAAAACTTTTGTATGTCCTTCCTGAATATGTTTAGCCCCGTAGCAAGATGAGCTGGCTGTGGCCAATGCTTCAATGATAGCAGATTGAATGTAGTTTATAAGTTAATTCTAGACAATTATGGAAATAACATCAAAGTTATAGCGCAAGTATAGTTTGCTGCATAAGATAAGAGAGTTTTGAAATGAATAATTCTCTACCGTAAATATTTTCTATTTCATCTGAAATCTAACTTCAAACTAGGATTTCAACTCCGGACTCTTGTGATGAAGGCGGTTGCCAACATCACTGCTCTGTAGGAGTGTGACGCTGGAACAGGAGAAAACATTTCCACCGTTTTGAAATTTTGTACTCTGTATACGAGTAGTAATTGTTAAACACAGCTCATTGTGCACAGTAAATTCTAGTGAGTTGATTTTAACTCAGAATGAGTTGAATCACTCAGCCCGAGTTAGGATTTTCAGAACTCAGAATTCAGACTCAATAAAACTCACTGTGAGTTAATTATTCAACTCACCCGGAATCAACTGAACTCAGAGTGAAAACCAACTCAACTCAGAGTGAGTTAATGCTTATTGTTATTAACTCAGAAATAACAAACTCGCTAGCTGAGTTGATTAATCAACTCATTGGGATTTACAGTGTGTATAGTTTGCGTTAGAATTAAATAAAGCACTATTCACACGTGGAACGTTTTGCAACCAAGAACTTGCAGCTCCAATTTGCACGTGCAATTTTTTGCGTCTACAAATTGCAACTTAAATAGTGAAGTTTTAGCAGCGAGAACTTGCAGCGCATATGCGACGTGCACGCGTAAGTTGCAACAGTGACTTATCACTGCAAAAAAGTGCACTTGCAAATTGCAGAGTTGTAAATTGGTGGAATTAAAAGAACAAACTTGCACGTGTGAATAGGGTTTATTTCAAACAACACTAAAATATTGTAATTTCAGCAAACTCGTCCGCTGCCTACACAACGCCAGTGACCCCGGCGCCAGCACTGAATCCGTTTTTCGTTGTCGAATCCATTTGTATATTTTGGTTCACAATTGAATTTGTGCTCCGGTTCGGGTCGGCGCCGTCGAAGCTGAATTTCGTTCAAAGTTTCTTGAATTGGGTTGATTTCCTTGCGATTGCACCATTTTTCATAAATCTTGCAATGCGAAGCGAAACGTCGACCGGAATGTCGTTCGCCGTCCTGCGAGTCTTGCGACTGGTTCGTGTGTTTCGAATCTTTAAACTGTCACGACACTCGAGAGGGCTTCAAATACTGGGTATGACGTTCAAAGCGAGCATACGCGAGTTTTGTTTGCTGTGTTTTTTTCTCGCTCTCGCAGTGATACTGTTTTCGTCGGCGATTTATTTTGCGGAATCTGGCCAACCGGATACGAAGTTTACTTCGATACCGACCGGATTTTGGTAAGTATTTTGTCGCCATATAAAATACTGTTTTGGTTTAATTTTTGTGATCTTTGCCACTCAGGAGCGTACGAATCGGGATGCTAAAATGAAACCACAAAATACCAATAGGAAAGACGAGTTGTGAATTTACATAATTCTGCAAATGTACCATGAACGTAGCAAGGAATTTGTTTTTGGTGGTGGCATATAAATACTTTACGTACAAGCAAAGTCACTGCATACACAACGCGTGAGAAAATATATTTTGCAACATATTCCACTAAAGCAATGTCGGTTCAGAATATAAAAGCGCAGACAACTAGTGTGCGGTAATGAAACGCACAGGAGATCATAGCTTCAATTAATTCGAAAACGAAATGTTTCCAAAACCACTGGGGGACTACGGTCGTCTTGGACGCCCTCCGGCTACATCCCAGGAATGTATCCTGTTGCATACTCTTGTCAGAATAGCATTGTTGATAAATCGAAGTTGTAGGATTTTATTCATAGAAAACTGTGGTAATTTTCCAACAGAAGAATTAGGTTAGCGCTATGCTCGCCGCGCGGACTGGATGCCGCAGAGCGACGCCGCACGCCGGTGTGCGGTATGGTAAAAAATGTGCCACACACCGCCGGTAATCGTTGTAACTTGAAGAGAATAAAGTAATAAAAGTCCGACGCTCTATTTTGAGCGTAAATCAATTGAAACGTCAGTTACTCAAATTTTAAATTGCATAAATGATTCTTGGACCAAATTATTAGTTCAGTACAGAATTTGATTCGTTACTCAAAGTATAATGTTACCTATAGCAACATACTCGTCTTTTAAGTATATTCCAAAAGGAACGAACTTAAGGCATAGACAATGTCTGTTCTGAAGCTGGACTGAAAACAGAAACAACTGCCCGGAGCAGAATAGCGATAGAGGCACCTTTTGGAGAGGTAAAATAAATAACAGTGCCCCGTTGTCTTATTGGCTCAACGCTGTTCGTCCAGTACAGTTCGCTTGATGAACCGTTATCGCTAGCTTGTAATAAATGTTGGAGCAATTTGATATTATCCTAAGCCTAAGCCTGAGCCTATCCCAAACCATTACGTAACACCAACGTGTTCTTTTGTATACGTTTAAACTACGAAATGTCTGCAACACAATAGATTCTTTACTACACAGAATGTACCCAGTAGCATACTCTTGTACGGGAGTCGTTGTCGACTTTCGACCGCACTAAAATCCACATTCACATATGCAAGTGTTGCTTGAAAACGTGTTCACCAAACTTTTCAATTGCAAGTTATTAATGATGCAATATACGCGAAGAATTAATTCATAAGTATGAACAGCCTTGCAAGTCGAATTACCATATTAATATTGATTGCAGTGCTAATTCATCGCTTGTTTGAGATTTATTGCAGTGACCTTAAAGATCAGGGGTGGAACGTTTTTCAACGGACTGCAATACAGTAAGCTTAAGTTTAAGATATATTTTTATTCTCACGCTTAAGTATAAGCTCATTCATACGCTTAGGCTTAAGCTCAGACTTAGGCTTTGGCTTTAGGAATATGCTTAGCTACTGTTACGGTCATATTCTATACATTGGCCATTGGAGTCACTTACAAACTGTAATTTTATGTCAAGATTCAGATTTGAAATGATATTCCTTTGCGTAAAACTTGCACTCAGTAGTATTCAAGTATGTGTTTTTTGTTGCAGGTACGCCATAGTAACCATGACAACGATCGGCTATGGTGATTTGGTTCCGACCGGACCTTTGGGCAAACTTGTCGGGTCAGTTTGTGCAATTGTCGGTGTTCTCGTCATCGCACTTCCGGTTCCGGTAATCGTTGAAAATTTTAAACACTTTTATCGGCAAGAAAATCGACTCGCGCGTGTGAATTATTTGAAAAATTCCGGTATTTTAGGCGGAGCTCAAACGGGCGTTTGTGAGGTATCAACAGCGGCGGCGGCCGGAACCAGGACCGGGATCGCGGCAAGACTGGGGTTTGGCCGCGGGGGACAGGACACAAACGCAGCGAGGAGCTTGAGCAATTATTCAGGGGACAGCTGATTAAAGTATACCTGGCCGGAGGGGATACGAGTCTCAAAATGACTTGATTCAAATAAATTCCAAGATGGATTGAGTTATCTCAAGTCACCAATTGCAGAGACATGACTTAAATGTTAATGCATGGACTGTCAAGCACTATTCACACGTGCAAGTTTTTGCTGCGCGAATTTGCGGCTGCGAATCGCACGCAGAACTTGAGTTTTTTTGATCAGCCAATGAGTAAAGCGGCTGCAATAAATTCACTGAACTTGCATGGTTGTTCACACATGTGAACTAAATTCCTGGCTATGATTTTAATAAATTATTTGCAGCTGTAAGTTTTTCGAACGGGATTTTCGACAAAACCTGCAAGTGCCAGTTGCAGCTGGAAGTTCTCGTAGCGAAAACTTGCACGTGTGAAAACGGCTTTAGCCGACAAAAGGTGAACACGTAGCACCGAATTTGGTGCCACTATGCGGTGGACAGCTGATAAAACCAAACTTGATACAGGCGATTTTGTCTTGGTTCATGTGAATGGTAATACATAAAGTTCAATTACGTCTGATTTGAACACTGGAGCATTTCTCAAGTTCAGTTGAACACTCAACGCCGAGGTCGATTTACTACGTCTGGAAACAGCTGATCAACGCAAGTTGAGCAGAGGTTGCTCCAGCATAAAAAATGAAGACAGGATTACAAGAGCCATGGCTCCAATTTCGAGTTCAATTCGTCGTGGGTTCAGCGACGGCAAACGAAAAGGTTCAGTGGATCCAAATACGTGATTGGTAGACTGGAAGCTAATGAATCGACCGGGTTGGAAAATGACAAAATTGAAGGGGTTTCGGAGGGTAGGGACATTTTCTGACAAGAATCTCGTATTGGCTCGAGCTCAAGAGTTTGAATTATGGTTAAATTTGACATTTTTTTATTGGTTACACTGAAGTTGGACCTTGTTAGATATATGTTTAATAATATAAAACAAGTTATGGTTAAAAATCATGAGTAAATATCCACCAACTCATTTGCGCATTAGCGCCTATCAAACAGGACTGGCGTTAGGATAGTCGGCCTGCCAATCATAGGTCTGAGGGGCCAGCAATCAAATGTTTCTTCGTGGTCCGCGAAAAAATGTTTGGTTTACAAAGATGGAGTCCCTAAAGGTCGGGATCACAGTAAGACTTTAACTGCGGGGGGTACAAGCGGGTAAACGCGTGTCGGGTAAAAAAATTTTAACCGCGGGTATTTGTGGTTGAGAGCGCTTTGACCGACACTGCTACCTTTAGTAACCATTGGCGCACCAATTTGAAAGTACAGAACTTGCACGGTTAAGCCCTATTCACACGTGTAAGTTTTTGTTGCGTGAACTTGCAGCTGCAAATTGCCCTCAGAACTTGAATTTTTCATCAGCCAATGAGAAAGCGGCTGCAATTAAATTCAGCGAATTTGCATGGTAAACATTCACACATGTGAACTAAATTCCTAACTATGATTTTTAATGAATTTTTGCAGCTGCAAGTTGTTCGATCGTGATTTTGGGCAAAACTTGCTAGTGCAAGTTGCAGCTGCAAGTTCTCGCAGCAAAAACTTGCACGTGTGAATCGGGATTAACAATTAGCGGTGAACTTGGGTATTTTAAAAACTTTACATTTTGCGGCCCACGTCAGGGGGCGTTCAGGTTTCTGGTGGGTCTATAAAAGAGAAGGTTTAGATTCTAGGTTACATTTTTTGCTTAGGCTGAAGCTTGGGCTGAAGCTTAGGCTTAGGCTTACGCTTAGGCTTAGGCTTAGGAACTCATTTTTCCAACGCTTAGGCTTTAGGCTTAGGCTTAGGAATACGCTTAATCCACTGTTACGCCCCTCGAAGTAACATTGACCATTTTTGCTATAAATTGGAATTTACTACGCCAAAACATTATTATTCAGGTTCTATGACATTGTTTATAAATAATCTGTAAAAGTTTTAATTTTTGTGATCGTTTCATCAGTTGACGTCATTTATCGCAACGCGAATCAGCATTCAAGGGGCACTTCACGTGCAAAACACGACGACGAATTGTTCGGATCGAGAATGTCCCTGACGTCCGTATCCGGGTTTGACATTCGACTCTCGGCGCACTTTACAATTTTGACTGCATACGTTTCGTACTCGTCCAGATGGCTGTTTGTTGTCCCGGGTCGGTTTCGTTTTGCCGCCGGTCGTCTACGGCCTCCATTCGGTTGAGGTGATTTGTAAAAGACATCCGGATTGATCGCACTGAGAACTTCCATTCTGCATAAACTTGAACAGCCGGAAGCCGCACCGTCATTGTTCGCCCCAGGTCTTGTTTTTGCTAACATATTTCCAAGCAACTTACAAGATGTCTTCAAAATGTTCAACGTTTTCGCGTTCGCTTCAATCCGACGTTGAAGTTTCGCTTGATCGTTTGGTACACTCGCTGGACACGTTAGTTTTTTGTTTTGAACTTGTTTACCAAGATTGATCATTTCGTCGCTTAGCGACCGAATAAACGTCGATCGTTGTGATATGACTCGCCAAGCGTTGTCATAGTAACCAGGTACGTGATAGACGCATGAATCACCGGAGTGAACGAACAGTTTCAGAGTGTATTGGTCACAATTTTGAACGGCGTTACGAAATTTTTCAGCCGTATCGTCAGAATTTTCAATGTCTTCTTGGACCAGGCAGCCTGCAAACTATATCATCATCTTGCGGATAAAACTCTTTTTGTTAACTAAAACTCATTATGCCATATCATTCCGGCTATAATTGTCAACTCAAACAGCGCTAATCAACTTTCAAACGCTTAAATATCCTTTTCTATAGTTCAGAGGTCCGAAATCTCTATATTATAAATGTTATATCTGCCACTGCTGTGTAGTCAAACTTGGTGTTCCAAAGTTAAAAAATTTGGGAAACCCACAACTTTTGAGGCTCATGTATAGATCATGGGTGAATCGTTTTTCCGCGCGACTGCAATAGAATAACCTTAAGCTTTTGACTAATTTTTTGCTTCGACTTACAATTTATGCTTTACAGGGTTACCGTTACTCTGAGGCTTACGCTTAGGAATATACTTATACTACTGTTACGGTCGCGTTGTTTAGATTGGTCGAAACTTTGTTCCAACAGGGACCTGGACCAAGTATTAATTGCTCCCTGTATCGCCAAGGATACCAGTAGGGGCCAATATGCGTGTTAGTCAACAAATAGCATCTTGCTGAACTTACTCAACTTCTCATTGGCTAAAGGTCTCGGCCAATCAATACAACTCATCAAATACGATGCTTTAAAGCGATCGCGAGTATCTTTCAGCCCTGGCGATACACATTTAGGGCTGTTCTCTTGTTGATCGGAACAGTTTCTCGGTTGCGCCGTCCATGGTGCCATTTCTACGCAAAGACATGCCTGAAACGAAATATTTTCTACGTTTATTGAAAACGTAGAGGAACCTTTGGTCTTCTGACAGACTCAGGACAAAACAGCTGTTCTTTCTATAAACGTATTTTACAAAGCGGCATCTGTATGTACGGTAGCGTGACAAAGTATATGCCGTTCAGAGGGACTATTTGTTGTCGGCCGGGTGTACACATAGTGTTGGTGACGTTTGGATAAATAAGGCATATAGTTTATAAAAACTGCAATTAGGAACTTAGGGACTCGCAAGTGGGTACATTCTTTTACAGTAGCGTAGACAGTACAACGTGGGTGCACCCATAACGCAAATATCTCAAATTTAAAATTAACGAGTTCAAAAGTTATAAATACTGTACCAATTTCCGCAAGCTGATGATAGATGCTATACACATTTGAGAATATGATACGCTGTCAAAAATGATATGAATGGAAAACTTTTTAGTCAATTGACTGTCTATTAATACCTCAATAGCATCGTTCACTTTTCGATATTCTTCACTCGCGCGTCCGTTGCTCGACCGAATGTTATTAAACGCACACTCTTCGATGAGCGTGCGTTTATTCGCGTCGCCGAGCAACGCAAGTTGCGTAACGTCACACTGCGATCGCACAGCGCTACGTATACGCATACACATAGCGCGTGCAATACGCAGCCGTGCAACGTTTGACGCAACTTGCGTTTCACCGCACGCGTACTTGGCCCGAACGGCGTCGGCAACGTCTGCCGTTGCTTCTGGCGGCCGTCGACCAGTTTGAATTTCCCACTGGTCAGTCCAAACTGGTTGATTTGTTGACACCAGAACAGGACAGCCAATGTCTTCAGAGTTTGGATCGGTCACAATTTGAAGACGAAGGGTGTCACTGTCGCATTCAAGCATGTAATTTCGAAGGGACACGTGGGCTTGGATGGCGTCCCGGTCCGTTTCAAGACATAACGGTCGGCCTTGTTTGTTGTTTGTGAGACAGCCTGAAATAAAACAAAGTCCTGGTTTTAGGACGGCTTTGTTTTAGCCGACGTCCTGAGGGTAATTTCGGGCATGAAGCACGGTCCAACGAGCCAGAGGTCAACAAAGCTTGCCGGAGCCGGAGCCGACTCTGGAGCCGGAGCCGACTCTGGAGCCGGAGCCGACTCTGGAGCCGGAGGTGAGCCGAATCATATAAATTAATGTTTTCAGTGTTAATGTTTTTACCTTAAATGCTTTTGAGAACTAACTGGTGAAAAAAAGTTAGTTTCTGGTTAAGTAATCGACAAATTTCGACCTTTGCGGTGAATCGCAAAAATTTTTGACCCCCAAAGACGGAAAAACTGACCGCTTTCGCTGCCTAGAAAATTTGCAAAAAGTATTGGCGTTGTTTGCCTAACCTCCATACATAATGCTCTGAAATCGGGGCGTAGGCAGGATTTAATTTCGAAACAATATAGCCATATATCGAACTAATTTTATCTCTAAGAGCAGTAAAATACTGTTTTAAACCCGGTTACTTTATTTCGTCTCCACAAACTTTGTGAGGGGATACACCCCACCCCCCCTCAATTATAGCATTGTATACCTACGGCCATCATGCCACCAACACCTGCACGCAACTTACTTGGCCCCACACTCGCAGACGTGCCTTGTTCTTCGGTCAGCCCCCTAAACATAATATCCAATCGGGTCGCTTGATCAACATCGTCGCCCTGCTCATAGCAAATCCCAGCCGCTCCTCTTCCCAGTACCAACTTATCCAGGCCGCCCAGGATTTTTTTCAACAAATCTGGATCGAATATTCCCGCTAACCCAGATCGAGTGTTCGCTAACGAGCGAAGTTTAGACGGATTTCCAAGAGGCGACGACTGGCGTCTTGACCCAGTGTTCCGGTTTCGCGCCCGGTTCGATTTGGATCTGGATTTTGGAGGCGGAAGTAGGCAAAGACGCCGGAATACGTTCGATAGCGGATTTAATCGGACGGCGTCTGAAGCTTGTTCCAGGGCGTTCAGAAGGTTATCGCATGCAGGGTTCGAGCTTTCTGATTGGCCAGATGCGGAATTGATTATGGCGAGTAGAATGATAACGAGAAATGATTGGCGGATCGGAATCATCGTTGTTTTCAAATTTAGCGAATTCTAAATGAAAATAGACAATTGTTCAATTTTTAACTATACTACTTGATAAGCGTCTTGTCTGGGCCGAGCTTGGACTAGTGCTGGAACCTTCCCGTGGATTGCTTCAGCTATGCGGAATTTGCTTGCAGATTTAACTCAGACAACTCTCGTAAATACTGACTGACCGGTGCTCTCTTGTTTTTCATTTCTCACATAGAGTATGCTAAGAGCAACTCAGTGTAAAGCTGTGTACTGTATTGACCCGAATAAGAGGGGTGGTAATAAGACGAGGGTTCCCATTTTGAATCCGAATCAATAGGAGTCCGTATCCCTAATAAGAGTCCGTAAGCGGATAGAGTCCCTAAACCCTAATTGGAGTCCATAAATGTCAATTAACCCTAATTGTAGCGCATAAATGACTCCAGCACCAAACAATTTGAGTTCGAAACTTTAAAGCGTACTTAAATTTTAAAAGTACATCCCAAGTATTACCTTATATTACCGCTCAAGCTATTGATTCAAAACAAATATACGTTTAATTCAACGGACAGTTGCAACAGGATATATATCAATAACGAAGCGCAGCGGAGGGTGGGTTAAAAATAAATAATAGTCCGTTACCGAATAATAAGGAGGGGTACCGTCTGGAGAGGCCAAATAAATATCAGTCCCCCCTCTTATTCGGGTCACTACAGTACAGGAAATAAATGCGGAGTGTTTAACAATTAATACGGATATGCGAAGGTTAAAAACTAATTTACTAGATTAACAAAACTAACAGGCAGGTTACGCTTAAACTCATTTGAAATCGGACATTTTAGTTTAATTGAAACTTAACGAATTCCAAAAACTAGCAGCACTTATACATCTTAAACCAAAAAAATAGCTTAAACTCCGCCCTAAACTTATAAATGTGGCAGTTTAAGATAAATTAAAAATTCTATTTTAGTTAGCCTGTCCAGCCATTTAAGTATTACTGAGACTCAAATTCAAGTTTAATTAAGGTATAATTTAAATTTAAGTTTTTAAATGGTAGATCTCAGATAAAATATATACAACAGGGTGCAAGCGGAAGTGAAAAATACCTGAACAGTAGCCGGAGCTGGAGGTGAGTGAAATTAGGTAGCAAAAATAACGGTTAATTAGTATATTTTAGCCAATATCGGCAATATGTTGTTAAGTTGTTCGCTTTTACGCTAATTTTCTGTAAAATTTCCAAAATTCTTTCGTGAAAATTGTTACAAAAGTTATACGAAACGCGACAAACAAATAAATTTTGCAAAATTATGGAAAAATTTCACTATCAAAATTGACGGAACCTCCGGCAAACATTCTGGCGAAGCCGGAGGCCGATTTTTTGCCGGAGCCGGAACCGGAGACAGACCTCCTGTTGTACCATGATATGAAAAATGTTGAAACCGGAAATGATTTAACAAAAATTGTAGTCGCTATGTGCAATGGAAAAATTTTCAGTTTACTGTCTATAACCTTGAAGCAGGGTTAATTATGCCATTCCAAGTTTGAAAAAAAAGAAGTATAAAACTGCTTACTTGAAATTTGAATTTTCACCAAATATCATTCGCCTACGCAACAGCGTTTTTTTTGAAAAATGAACCTAAAAGATGTTTTTAAATAAAAAAATATACACAAAGTCAAAATACAGCGTTTAAAACGCGTTTTTAGTCGTTTCGTAAAACTGCGATTTCGCTATTGTAAGATGCAGTAGATGTTTACAGTGTGCAGATTCAGAAATTGCAGACAAGAGGTCGTACGCGATATATAACAGCCGCAATGAAAAAAAAACTCGCGAGCGAAGCGAACAAGAAGCCAAACGCAATTTTAGTACTAAATCATAATACGAAATTTTGGTTTTGACTCGAGTTGCCGACACTGCATCTCGGTTGAACCCTTTCGATTCGCCGGCGTTGGTGTATCATTTAGGGGTCCATAGATACAGTGTCGTGCCGACAAATTTGGATTGGCCGATGGTGTGACAGCGGAAAAAGACTAAAATATTTAGTCTTTAAATACGATTGGCTAATCGTTTACGATGTTAAACCAATGACTTGTCGTGACAGCAATAGCTTCGGAGGTGCTGACTACCATCGCGATTGTATACCCCTTTCTATAGGAGATGATAGAAGAAATTAATAGTCTTGAAAAGACAAACTAAAACGACTACAGCAGTTCAAAAAACTTTCTGTTTCAAGCGGTGTATAAATAACAGTTTTTAATTTTATGAATTTTAAAATCAAAAACAACATTACGTACCAGTAACAAAGCCAAAAATGTCGATTCGATAGTGTAATTTACTTTTTTTGGAAGCCGACTTTTGTGGAAATGTTTCGACCTTTAAGATTCTGCATATTTATTCTTCTATAGAATTTCTACTTTGAAGCCTTATTCACACGTGCAAGTTTTTGCTGCAAAAAGTTGGCCACATGTCAATAGAGCTTAATGTATTTCACTCTATCTACATTAAATGCCGTTGAACACAATGGCTGAGTCTGTGATATTTTGAAGTATGATTTTGTACTTGAGTACGTTCCGAGTTCGACACTTAACCATTTCGTCGTTTTTAAAAGCGTACTTTAAAATAAACCCATAAGTCGCTGAATAAATGTGATATATTAAACAGTTAATAGTTCAGGCATACAGAGGCGGATCCAAAAATTTCTGACAAAGGGGGGCTGGCAAATATTATGAAACGCAAAAATTGTAAAGGTGACCTTATTATTTTATCGTCAAAAAATGTTCCAAGGGCGAAAAATTGTAAGATAGGCAGGCACTTTACCGCTTTTATCACCAAAAAGTCAACGGAAAAAATTGTAAAAAAAATTGAATTTTCTCAGGGGGAAACTGTATTAAGGTACAGACCTTACCATTGTAACGCTAGGCTCACAATTTAAGTACGATTTCAACAAACCAGCCAATGTCTATTAAGGGTAGTTAGTAAATGCTAAACGGCTCCTATAAATTTAGTTCACAATTTTCTGGTTTAATACGAATTGTGGATATAACCAGTTCCTACCATGTATAAAAATAAGCCGCTCAGGAGTAACCTGATATGACGAACTACATGCTTGTATACCAGCATCGCATTTCAAATTGATTTTCTGATCCTTATTGAGCGACAACGTGTAGATCAGGGGCACACAGTTTTTCAGCAAAACTGCAATAGAGTAAGCTTAAGCTTTACAATATTTTTGTTCTGGCTTTGGAAAGCGGTAATCTTTAGGCTTAGGCTTAGGCTTAGGAATGTCCATTTACTACTGTTACAGGTCTGTTGTTTACTTTGGCATTATGAAGATATAACTTGCCTCGTCACAATTTTGACCTGCACGGATGCAATTATCCGAGACTGGAGACTTGAACGAGTCGCTTGAAGGACTGCTCCAAACAAATCTAGCGGTTTGAGACGGGATAAGTGTGGATCTTGATGCAAACATTGGCCAATCCTACACTTTTATAGACCCACCAGAAACCTGGACGCCCCTAAAAGTAACATGGGCCCAAACATTAAGCAAAAGCTTTCTGTTTGCGACCTTTTCGTGGTTTATTCCTCGAATTAAGTGTTTTTCTTAAGTTTATTTTCCGTGTTCGTTAATCGAAACCATAGAAAATTTGTGTTTACCAAATGAATTTTTCAATCGTCTGCCAGTTTCTGGCCAATGTATAGAACAGGCCCATAATAGCAGCATACGCATATGCCTAATCATCAGCCTAAGCCTAAGCGTAAGAATGAGCCTATACCCAAGCCTAACTCTAAGCAAAAAAGTAGTCTTAAGCTTAAGCTTATTCCTTTGCAGTCCTGCAAAGAAACGTTCCACCCCTGATCTTTACATGGGCCGGCCAACCCTGTATAGTTAGTTAGCCAAACTTTAATCCATGCATAGTTGAAGGAGGGCTTCGAAAATTAATTTTGAAAATTAATTTTGAAAATTAATTCCCATAGTTTCAATTCGAAACTGTTTTCCAAATTTGGCTTTAGTACGTAGGCGTAAAGTATTTAGTAGATCAACTCATAGTTTATGTTTTAAACTGCTTAAGTGTAATAATTTGAGTAGTTTTGATACACCCACGACTAAGTTTACGCTATTAATTTTCTAAACAATGCTGATTACTAAGTCGTTGCTTTGCAATCAAAACTAATACAGCGCAAAATTTGCGTAAACAACGACTATCGCTTGTCGTTTCAAAGCTGGGCCCATGTAAAGATCAGGGGCGGAGAGTTTTTCTGTGGGACTACAATAGAGTAAGCCTAAGCTTTAGACTAATATTTTTGCTTGGCTTAGGTTTAGCCTTAGGCTTAGGCTTAGGCTTAGGCTTAGGCTTAGGCTTAGGCTTAGGCTTAGGCTTAGGCTTAGGCTTAGGCTTAGGCTTAGGCTTAGGCTTAGGCTTAGGCTTAGGCTTAGGCTTAGGCTTAGGTTTAGCCTTAGGCTTAGGCTTAGGAATATGCTCGTTCTTACGCTTAGGTTTACGCTTAGGCCTAGGCTAAGGCTTAGGAATGTGCTTATAATACTGTTCTGACCCTGTTCTTGATCACCTGTTGAAGCTTGGCGCGCGATCCGACAGGGATTTATAATTTTTTTAAACTTTAGGCTTATGCTTAGGAATGTGCTCATTAATGTTTAAACGTTTTCTGCGCCCTCCTGTAATGATATTGGGTCATCTCTTAAAACACAACGCAAACGGTGGTACATTTTGTAGACCGGTGCAACAGGAGTGAATCGAGTTGAAAAAATGTCTGTTTCTTCAAATATTTCTGGATCAGTCGCTGATTTCAAATAACGGTGATGCGCATACTCCTGTTAGCATTGGTTTATTCATAAGCAATACATAAAACAATTGTCATGGAGAACAATATAAATATATACCAGGAGGCGCATTTTTTGCTAGCGTTCAATTTCAATGTGAAACGTTTACAAGAGTACTGTCTTTGGTTTGATGGCGTTGAACATCAGGCTTGGCATAATTTTTACAGGAGTGCACCATTGAAGATATTGCACACTATAAGCATTATATGTGCACAGGAGTACACAGCACGTCGTTTGAAGAAACTCGGGGTAAAGTTGTGTCATTGGTTTGTGACAATATATTGCTTTGCACAGTATTTTGCACTCCTTTAACATTCGCGTCATTTCAACAATAACTTGCGTTCACCATGTCACGATTTTTACACGACGCTGCAGTTAATCAGGTTTGAATTTAGTTCTGTCCACGTTGAGACGGAGTACTGCTGCTCAACTATTACAGGAGTTCATTTTTAAAGGAGAGCCGTGGTCTTCTTACAACAACAAAGTTCTAACCACACCAAGCTGGTTGTTGTTATTATTGTGAAATTTGTCAGTTCACACAAGCGGATTCAATTTCAAGAGTGAGATTTCTGCGAATCCAAACCGTTAATAAATTAATCCGAGAGTAAAACAAATGTTTCAAAGTTTAAATGACTGAAATTCATTGGTCTCCTAAATTCTCTAAAACTTCCTTGGATCAGTCTGACCAATAACGGCTCCCGATCCTCAAGCTGGACACGACAACATCCTAAACAGTACAGTAATCCACACGGGATACGGTAATTAATCGTTGAAGTAGCACGGAACCTGGGGTACAGAGCGAGATTTGTGGGGACCACGAAATATTTGGACGCCCGGAAGTTGTTTAATTTTGTTGCTAAATATTGCCGTTTGAACGCAAATCGAAGCGTTTTGTGACCGTTTCAAAATATTCAAATTTTGCCGACAGGGTTAACGGATAATCATACATTTAAACTGGACGAGAAACATTGAGTTCATCGTTAGAACTTGGGTTGAAATCAAGACACGCAGTCGACCATTGCAATGAAACACTGTTTTGTCCCTGGAGTCAGACGTTTAACCTGTGGGTAGGCGTGCATCAGCTACCGGTTGAGTATTTTCCGACAAATCGACAGCTTCAGTAAATACACATATGAGCAAGGATTTTGAGTTGACAAAATTGACTTGAACTTGGGCAATTGTTATGAAATTCGTTGAGATAGCGATCCGCAATTCAACGGTAGAAAATAACCTGTGGGAGGAATATTCATTATACGAGGGTAGAATATTATCCTGTGGGTGGAACGTCAACCAAGGATAGCAATGCAACTTAGGGAGTCGATGGATACAAGTGAGTACGAGAACTTTGCGATTTCGCCGACTGATTCGTTGGAAAAACAATGTATATTTAAGACCCTTCAAAGGGCTTTGTAGGGGTATAATAATGCCTGGGGCACGAATGCCCTGTCAGGAGTCTGAAGTTTAATCCATGGTGATGGGTGAAGGATCAGATACACGTATGCACATGAACTTTTCGTTTACAAGGTTGACATTTGACTTCACAACACCAATGAAACTTGCAATGGCATCGTTCGGTCCGTATTTCAACCGAAGTTCGATAGCCTCGATCGCAACATAACAACTCACAGCCGTCAATTGCACGCGAGCTCACGTTACAGACTCGAGCCGAAGTCCCTAAAATCCCTAGGGTTTCGTTGGCGACGCAAAAGTTAGGCGACCGGTCCAAATAAACCAAATCCTCTTCAGTTTGTGGCTTAAACTCAGAATGTACAGGGGTCAAGTACATGCGAGAATTTTCGGATACGAAGCGAACTTGTGTGGCGCCGTCGAATTTGTCTTTCAAAATAGCACCCACCGTACGAAACGTGGGCATTTTTTTCCAACAGGTCCGCATTTCGCATGAGCCTGACACCCCGTGACACCGGCACATTAGACGCATGTTGTGTTCGAGAGCCTAGAAAAATATCAAATTTACTTTACAAAACGATTGACCTAAAATTGGTTAGGTATGCACGCGACAAAAGGGCTACGCGTATACCTAAGCCTAAGCCTAAGACTGTACGTTTAGCCCAAACCTAGTACCTTCAAAAACACTGCAGTTTATTTATTTCCTACCCTACACACAGGACCGTAGCCAGCTCACTTTGCTAGGGGGGGCTAAAACTTTTTCAGGAGGGGCATTCAAGGGTTTTCAATGAGTTACAAGCAAGGTTAAAAACTTTCTAGGGGAAGGCGTGCGGCGGCGCGCGCTGGCTTGCGGTTCGGTAAACTATAGCGCAACCCTAATACAAAAATAGGCTTTATGAGCGCCACAATTCACTGAATAAATAAATATTTTTTAAGCTTAGAACTCGGATCAAATTATTGGGTTCTGGTTGGCACAGCGTTCGGCTTTCGGGCAAAACGGGACGGGATGACTTACCAGGACTTTTCGTCCAGCTTCATTGTTGTGTAAATTCATGAGATAATGTTCTTTGGGAAGCTTTTTTCGACGTTCATGAGCATCGACAAACTTTTTCGAAAACAATATGCTGTAGTGAATGTTGTCTGAACAACCACCCCACTAAAAACAAACAAAAAACAAATGAACAAACAAACAAGCAAATAAACATACAAACAAACCATTATGCAAACAAAGAAACAAACAAACAAACAAGCAAACAAGCAAATAAACATACAAACAAACAAACAAGCAAGCAAACAAGCAACAAACAAACAAGCAAACAAGCAACAAACAAACAAACAAACAAGCAAATAAACATACAAACAAACAGACAAACAAACAAGCAAACAAGCAAACAAACAAACAAGCAAATAAACATACAAACAAACAAACAAACAAGCAAACAAGCAAACAAGCAAACATGCAAATAAACAAACTATTATGCTAACAAACAAACAAACAAACAAACAAACAAACAAACAAAAACAATCAAACAAACAAACAATTGTGCAAACAAACAAACAAACAAACATACAAGCAAATAAAAGAAAACAAACAACGGAAGAAACAAACAAACAAACACGCGTAAAAAGAATGCCTAGAGTCTTTATTTACTGTGGATCAAACTGCCCAAATCTTCTGTTATAAACTTGGGCCAATGTAAAGAACAGAGGCGGAGCAGTATTATAAGCTTATTCCTACGCCTAAGCCTAAAGCCTAAGCCAAGCAAAAAAATTAGTCTAAAGCTTCTAGCTTACTGTATTCTAGTCCCGTAGAAAAACGTTCCACCCCTGATCTTTACATGGGCCGAAATTTGTAAATATTTACGTTTTTCGTGCTTTTGAAAATATTTACTTTTAAGCTTATGTGAGACTTCGAACAATAACCTTGGCACCGTTACCTGATAACCACGTCCACTTGCGCCACGTAATGACATATCACAACCGCATTTGTCGATTCGACCTGCACTACAATCACTTGTAACTGTGTGCGCAACGCCTGCAGATGCAATTGCATGCAGAAAAGCAATTTCACGTGTTCCTGTAAAAACACATATGTTACTGCAATTTCAGTTTCTTTTCCTAATTTTAGCAAATTCATCAATAATTTTTTCAGTCATTTCTGGTGGCTGATATGGTTTGTATCGTAGCTGGTGGCACAACCACTGCCTTCAACATGTAATATTTAATAATACAAAACTTGCGGTTCTCACCAGTTACAAATGTTATTTAACAATACGCTACTTGCGCAAGGGGTGTTGCCATGACGTGAGGGGGTGATTCAGGGGTCAAATACGCCGTTTGATAGTTTTTAAAAAACCTTTAAGATACTTTTAAGGACCAATGTTACTTTAAGGGACGTAAACAGTAGATTAAGTATTCAAAAGTCTAAACGTACGCGTAAGCCTAAGCCTAAGCCTAAGCCTAAGCGTTGCAAAAATGTGTTTCTAAGCCTAAGCTTAAGCCTAAGCCTAAGCAAAAAAATGGAATCTAGAATCTAAACCTAGTCTTTTATAGACCCACCAGAAACCTGGACGCCCCTTAAAGTAACATGGACCCTTTTGTAGTATAGACCCATTTTTGAAAGTTTTATAAAACGTAACTTTTCTATTTCCAAAATCATGGTTTCGCCCAAGGTGCCAGAACTGCCGCTGGATAAAGAGCGTAGCTACACTGCAAAAAATGGTGAGTCAAATTCACTCTCTCCGAAATAGGCTCTACGGGACTACACAAACTGAGTCAAATTCGACTCCGCCAGAGTCAAACGCGCGACTCAATGAGTCGAATTTGACTCTGACGAAGTCGAATTTGACTCTGTTTGTGTAGTCCCGTAGAGCCTATTTCTGAGAAAGTCAATTTGACTCACTATTTTTTGCAGTGTATGATTTTGAAAAAGAAGCATTAGATACTGAATAATAATTTCGAACGATGCTGATTGTATTGCCAACTGAAAAAGTAACTAAAACCCCAGAGACGGCGGGGTCGACGTTAAATGGTCAAATAATTGTCTCTCTGGATACCTTTGAGCCACGTTGAAGGACCAAACAACGCTTGGGCGTCAGCCATCGTACAGTTCCATCTTCGATGTCTAAATTGATACTGGCATTCGGCTAATGCCATATACGCCCCGATTTGAACCGACTGCATTTGCTGTACATTGCGACGGCAAATTTGAATTTGACGCTTCGATAGCCCGGACAGCGATTTACAGTGTTGTTTTTGTCGGATTGCAACGCCGGCAAGTGCACTAAATTAATGCGTAAGTATAAGGATCTGATCACTAAAGCATAATTTGAGCATAAGTCCAAACTTGTCATCCAAGTTTAAACTATTGCCTAAACCTAAACCTAAGTTATTAAATTTAAGTTTTATCTTTTGCCTAAACCTAAACCTAAGTTATTAAATTTAAGTTTACACTATTGCCTAAACCTAAACCTATGTTATTAAATTTAAGTTTTAACTTTTGCCTAAACCTAAACCTAAGTTAAGACTACGTTTACACTATCACCTAAACCTAAACCTAAGTTAATAAATTTAAGTTTTAACTTTTGCCTAAACCTAAACCTAAGTTAATAAACTTAAGTTTCAACTTTTGCCTAAACTTAAACCTACGCCGAACAATCGTTGATACCTGGCGTTCCGATTACCGCGGGACGAATTTTAAGCTTATCATAAGCTTATTCAATTTTATTAATACCTTTTGATGCAAAACTTACAAAATTGCACAATTGCTCGTCGTCATAAATACACAAACACTGCAAGTTTTACTGGGAAGGTAAAACAATTTCATGGACTTGATGAGAGAGTTAGGTCCAGTGGAGATACCGCAAAACGTAAAACCTGCACTTACAGCCAGCCAACTGCAGCATCTGCAAGATAACTCAGATCTAGTATTGTGAGAGCGAAAGTAACCAGGAGTATGGCGTGGCCAATATGGGCCAAATCAAATCGACCCACGACAATAAGCATGACTCTTGTAATCCGGAGTACCACGAACGCTATTAAACAGGAGTGTAAGGTCGGAGTTTCGAAGGCGGACGGTGGAACATGATTATGACCATTTTAAATGTAGTTATTGTATTCCGTTTCATTTCAGTTGAAATAAGTTGAAGATTATATAATTTTTGCTATAACTGAAAGTGTAATAGTGAATAAAACTCACGAGCAAAGCGAACGAGAAGCCAAACGCAATTTTAATACTAAATAAATCTGTTGTGCAAAATTTTGGATCTGAACGATGGTTGAGGCTTAAGCTCAGATGTCCCCCGTCATTGGAGGATTGGCCAGCGTTGATTACCTGGCAAATCATAGGTATTTTGATCGACGTTTCTATTCATATATCTTTACTTTGAAATAAAACATTCGCCAAAAGCTGTTTGGTTAACCGCAACCCGAAATGGTTCCACCAACAACTGAAGTGCATCAAAGAAATATTATTACCAAAATGGCTGATGTTACTTTAAGGGGCGTCCAGGTTTCTGGTGGGTCTATAAAACAGTAGGTTTAGATTCTAGATTACCTTTTTTGCTTAGGCTTATGCTTAGGCTTAGGAATACACCTTAACCTACTGCTACGCCCCTTAAAGTAACATTGGCCACCAAAACTATGACCGCCTCAGCCGTCTAAATCTACACTTCAACGGCGTTCAAATTGAAAGTAAAAACTCAACGAGTCATTCCCTCGTTCAAAGCTTGATTCAGATCAAAAAACCCTGTGTCCCACCCACTAGCGGGTCACGGGGGGGCCTGGGAGGGCGTACACCCTTCATCAGAAATTTTGCCGTGTTAAAATGGTAAGGTGCCTCTCTACCTTACAAATTTTTATAATTTTTCCAACATCATTTTTTGGTGATACAACGGTAAGGTCCCCTCTACCTTACAATTTTTGCGTTTCAAAACATTTGCCAGCCCACCCCCCTTCAAAAATTGTTGGATCCTCTTCTTGTCCCACCTCCGAAATTGAAGTAAGTCTGTCACGAGTGTTTTTAGCTTACAAAACGCCGACCATTAATATTAAGTTATATCATTTATCTTTGAAAACGTATGAACAATAACAACAATAAATTGGTTTGGTAATGATAACCCGGGTGTCTTTATTACCTGTTATCTTCTTGGTCGTCTTAAAAAGAACAGAACCTGGGTCGCACACCAGGGTCAATACAAGGTACGGTATACGCATTTCCGAAATTTCAAGGGAAAACGTGAAAAAGGCTACTTTCATACGCTACAAAATAATTTGCACGTGTCTCAAACCGGAGTCTCGCTTGCTCGTAAAACAATTTTATACGGCGGTTAGCCGTTGCCGAAATGATATCTTGGATTTGCCGTTGAATGTAACTCAATTATGGGCTCGAAAAGATTGAGTTGAACTGAAAAGTCTGTTGTGGATTTTATGAGCGTAGCGTTACGGTGGTCCACTACAGCGAAATAGATCCGTGGGGGCCTGTCCACTCGGAGTCAAGGACACACAAGGCCCATAGCCACTGAGAGGCTTAGGCTTAGGCTTGGTCTTAGACCTTGGCGTAGTGAGCAGACCCTTAATGTGGACCGGGTCTTATATACAAGTTGAGTTTAAAACGAGCCAATTAAATGAAACTATTAAAATAAGACCTGTTATTCCAATGTTAGCAGCTGAACGCAAATTCAGTTCAATTAAACCTGCTAACCCCCCCCCCCCCGTGCCTGTTCAAATTTAAATGCTGATGTGTCTTAAAGTCAAAAATCTGATGTACTGAAAATGTAGAAAAGAAAATGAAAAAATCGTATACTCAAAGTAATAAGTGGCCAATTTTTCTTTAAGGGGCGTAACAGTAGATTAAGTGCATTCCTAAGCCTAAGCCTAAACGTTGTAAAAATGTCTTCCTAAGCCTAAGAATAAGCATAAAAATGTAATCTAGAATCAAAACTTACTGTTGCATGGACGCACCAGAAACCTGGACGCCCCTTAGTAACATAAGCCAACAAAATGTTTGTGGTAATGATTGCAAAAATGGAAGTGGATAGAAAAATAGAATTGGAACGACAAAGGAAATCAAATTTAGAAAACTATATACCCCCCAGGCCAACTTAATAACAGTCGAATCTGCGATGCTGTAGTATTGTTGTGACTCGTAACTTTGAACTGGTCAAGGTTTTGGGCAAAAACGAAACATTTACAGAAAACAGGTTTTTGAAAAAACCGATATTTTGAAATATTTTATAACTATTGTGTGGTTTTGGTACTCACTGGCCCGTATAGTGTAAGCTTAAATTTTAACTCTTTAACTCATAGAGTATACTATGAGCAACTAAATACAATAATGTACGAGCAATACACACACTGTGAGCAGTGTTTAACATTTATAACATATATGCGCAGCGCGAAAGCTCCACAAGACGTGAGAGCCGTCTCGGGCTCGAGCGTTAAGCTCCTATAGCTCAGTTGTCATCATAAACGCCTGAGAAAGGGTTAAACTTAATTCAAGCGTGCAAGTTTTTGCAGCAAACTTTTGCACGTGCAACTTGAATGTGCAAGTTTAGTAGCAAAATAGTTGATGCAGCTGCAAATTATTCACTGGAATTCATGCTATTAATGTTAATTCGCTCGTATGAATGCTTATGATTGTCGCTTGAATTTGTTGCACCTTCATTTTGATTGGTCAATCGAAAACTGTGTTGATGAGCGGTTACTGAATTAATTTAGACTTTTTGAATTTAGTCAAGACGCTTGAATTAATTCAAATATCAAATCTATTCTGATGTTTCGCAGTCTACGGCGATCCTATTGGCACTACATTTTGTAAGTTCGAACACTAAATAGAAATTGTATTGGTATAAAAGTGTTTTAAGGTCAAGAAATTTCGAGTAAAGCCTTCTTTATGCGTGAATGTTTCTTGCAGCTGCAAGTTTTTCAAAAAATCTATTCTTTCCAAGAACTTGCAGTTGCAATACTTTCATAAAGAATACAACCTCCGAGTTAATTCATAGGTGTGAATACCCTTGCAAGTCGAATTAATTTACCATCATTGGCTGAACTGATAATTTATAGCTCATGCTTGATTTGCGTTTTATAAACGTTTGCCAGCCCGACCCCCGTCAAAAGTTTTTGCATCCGCTTTTGTGTGAAAGTTAACAGCCAAAGAAAAAATATTTCAACTTGGGTTTAGCAAGTTTTTACTGTTTTTTGAACGTCTTCATTTGGGATTAATGCAAAATTGAATGGAATGCAGTTGGCTTATAAATTGAAAATGTAACTCGAACACACGTTCATAAAATAAAAATATATTAATAAATCTTGACATCATGAGTATAATATTTTTTATTTACACAGTAAACAACAACATAGGTATCTACAGAAAATTTCTGCTAAAAGCATATAAGCTTCAGATATTTACCAGTTGTAAGCTTGTAATTCGAGTGAAAATGTGAACAAGGCTGGTGGTCTTATATGATATATAATGCATAAAAGCTGTAATACATTTATTACCGGAATAATCCTGCTAAAACGTATTTGGTATGGCAGGATGCAGCTGGATCTAAGAACCGGAACCGGAGGTTACCAAAGTATGGCGGCAACGGAACCGGAGTCGTATCCAGACCCGGCCGATCCAGGATGCCGGAACCGGAAATGAAAGCCGTAATAAGGTAAGCGGAAATTGATGTTGAATTTTTTAATATTTTAATTCCAATAAAGTGAATGTATTGAAAATTGGGTTAAAACTTTTTGCAATTTTTTCAGTAAATAAGATTACAAAATTGTACCAAAGTAACGAACAACTTTACTGAAACGCACATGATTTGATATGGATACAACAAATTCCACTGCCGACAATGCCGGAACCTCTGTCACAAAGTCTACCGAAACCAGGGGACACTTATTGACCGGAGACGGAGACAGAGATCCGGTTGTACCGTTATATAACATAACTCGACAGTTTAAACGAGTCTAAAAACCAAATGCTGTT
Source organism: Enoplolaimus lenunculus (assembly GCA_030248215.1). Taxonomy (NCBI): domain Eukaryota; kingdom Metazoa; phylum Nematoda; class Enoplea; order Enoplida; family Thoracostomopsidae; genus Enoplolaimus; species Enoplolaimus lenunculus. Next base: position 24,262 of record JASANG010003722.1, read on the forward strand.
ACGGTTAACAAGATCATACTGAGCTCAAAACTTGTTTCTTCATTGAGTTTGGTAAATCTTGAAAAACGCGTATGATAGACAAAGTTTATTAACCCGGTAACACAGATGAAATGAAAATATTTTTAGGATTCCGTTGAAAACGTACGCTTGACTTGTTAGATAATTGGCAAATATTTGAATTTTAGCTGTGTCTTCATATATATACAACCATTGTTTCGTGTAAAAATCGGTATTCGTTTCCGTTTCCGTTATAAAAATATCACAAATGTCTGTTATGTTTCTGCAGTCTGAAATAATTGTACGATGATTGCGTTGTTGATTTATCGAAACTTGCAAGCTGAACTAAAACTTTCCTAAAAGGCCAAAACACGGAATAGCGCCACTAAATTCTGTTCTGACTGCGCGAATAAACTAAAGACGACACAGATATTCACACGTGCAAGTTTTTGCTGCGAGACCTTGCAGCTGCAACTAGCACTTGCAAGTTTTGTCCAAAATCCCGTTTGAAAAACATGCAGCAGCAAATAATTCATTAGAAATCATAGCTATGAATTTAGTTCACATGTGTGAACAGCCATGCAAGCTCACTGAATTTATTGCAGCCGCTTTCTCATTGGCTGACGGAAAAATACAAGTTCTTCGCGCAATTTGCAGCTACAAATTCCGCGCCTCAAAAACTTGCACGTGTGAATGTGTCTTAAAACTAGAAAAGTTAAAACGATTTGTTTTTTCATTCAACTAAAAATACTCCATTTATGACGACGGACCGGTTGCCAACTGTGACAAATTGGTGTTGTAAGACGCGACATATAAATCAACGCCGAAATAACTCATTTTTACTGCTAAAATATGAGTTTGACAAAAAACATTTTAATCATAAATTTGTCGAAAAAACAATAAAATGAAAAAAACCCGCAAAGAATTTTGGACCTGAATTAGGCTGGTTTATAGCCAAATATTGACATGATTAATGTTCACGCGTCGGTATAATTATTTCATAGATGAAAAAATTAGAAATATATACATATATACATATATATAAATATACATATATATATATATATATATATATATATATATATATATATATATATATATATATATATATATATATATATATATATGAAAAGGACATAATTCCATAATTCAATACCGTAAGGGGTATAGTGCTAGGGACGTTGCTAAGATTTCAATTCGGGAGACAATAATTTCACCTAAAAGTTTTGTGCGAGCGTTATGATTTGTTTCTTACCAAGTAGACAACTGTTCTATTCCCCTCGTAAATTTTGAAGGGAGATATGTATCGTTGATATCCCCTCTTGTATACACGTCTGGGTAACGCATGGTTACGTTTCGGAAAAGACTTTCCTACTCCCAAGCCAAACCTTGAACCTTAACCGAAGCCGTTGCGTAAGCCTACTTAAATACGGGGGGAAGTGGTACAAGAGCACCCCCATAACATTTCAAGGTTCCCCCATGGTTTGAATTTATTTGCAGACGACCTTGCCGAAGAGTATATAGTAAAAAAAACCGTTCCTCAATTGGGGAATAAAAGTGCAGAATGCAACGATTAATTGCAGACTGCAGTATTAATGTGTAAACAGTTGCGCATGGGCCTTTTTGAAACTCGCAAAGTCATAAATCAGCGACGGATGCTTGTGACGTTGCCTGCCCGACTCTTGAAATACTCGGGTTCACTATCGAGACACACATGCGAACGCAATTAAAATAGCAACTCAACTGCCGTTGAGATTTTTTCAACTGAACCAAATTGAAAATGAAGCATTAATCATAAACTGGCAAATTCATATTTGCGTGCCTGTTTGGCCAATGTTATCTGAATTGCAAAAGCGTAATTGAAACAGTTCAGTCTAAAAGCATAATGATGGGCGACGAATTGTCGAGTCGATGAATCTTCAGGCTACAAGTGAGCGGTCGACGAGTTATCGGGCGACGAATTGTCATGATTGTGTTTTATTGTCAGGAAAAAATGTTCTGTTCAACATAGCTATAAACACTGTGATTCAAAAATTAACATATCTATCTAGGTATGCATATAATATATATGAATATAATATATATACCTATTGTTCTGTTCAACATAGCTATAAACACTGTGATTCAAAAATTAACCATATATAATATATATATTTTTTTTTTTTTATATATATACTATATATATATATATATATATATATATATATATATATATATATATATATATATATATATATATATATATTAGAATGATATGCAAACCCAAACACCATTGAAAGCGCGGCAAATTGCAAAAGACAAATGTGTAACTGTCAAACAGCGAACAGCGCATAAACGAACAATAACTGCAAATATTTTGGCAGTAACCTTAGTTTGAACTTTTAACTTCTCTGCCTACCACCCGAACCAAATATATATATATTGTTTTGGAAGGCCTGACATCGCGCAAAGAGGTAGGTAAGGGTCGTTGATAAGGAATATATGGCAACACGAAGCTCGTTGGTCTTTTTACTCTGCGATACGCCCACCAAGGCGCTACCCAACGTGTTTACCCTGGAGCCCACCGATTGGGAAACGTTTTCGGGTTTAAATTTCGTGGGGAAAGGCAGAGGAATGATGTTCACTCCCTGGCACTGTGTGTCGTTATTAACAAACGCTGATAGCCGGCAAAAACCATATTGATATATCTGTATGCGTTCGAAGTGTGCCTAGGATAACCTAAAATTTTTAGAACGAAATTAGGCAAATGGTTTAATTGTTTCATCTTGAAGCTTGTGAGATTGTATTCTTAAATATGTATATCTCAAGTCATTTACTTCAGTCTGCTAAGACGAGTTTAACGCTGAAAGCAAAGGCCTATATTTTATATGTGTCTAGCACCTATACACTAGTGGACTCAAAGGAGGGGCCGAGATGGCATACGCCTTTCCGTGAGAATTTTTTGTGATAAAATGGTATGGTCCGTAGATTACAATCTGTCGCTGCTAATAGCAGAATAAAACAAACAGTAAAAATTGCGTTTCATAACATTTGTGCAAGCCAACCATTCCCGGTCAAAAATTTGTTGAACAGCCGCTGCACCTATGTATAATTTAGCTCCAGGAACTTCGTATCGTTTACCATAGGCGTAAGCGTAAGCTTGAGTCAAATCCTAAGCCTAAGCCTACGCTAAAGCCTAAGCTGATAAACATTCGTACTTATATGGCTATGAAAACATTTGTATATATTATTTTAAATTCCTTTCGTAGCCTTGAGGCTGCGTTATATTTTTTTTGACGTGCGGCGCCATCCGGCACCAGCAGTCACCCGTATGACGCCGCCCATCACCGTACGGATCTTCCGTCATCCGTACGTATCGTACGCAAATGCCTTACGTACGATGGCGACGTACGGGTAACGCACGGTGATGGACTGCGCCGGACGTCCAGTATAGCGCAACCCTAAGGGTAAAATTCGGCTCGGAATCAATAAAATTGAAATCTGACCAAGTGCAAAATACTCAGCACATGCAAAGTTCCTTAGAATATATATTGAACTGGAGTGAACAATAGCAGACCTAGAAATGTCTAAACTTAAAAAGGATGCTATACATATGGGTCATCCGCGTAATAGTGTGCGCACTAATGTAAAAAAATTGTCCAGGTCTGGGTAAGGACTTATGTCATTTTCAGGAACTCTATAGAAAGGATGTTATATTTAGAACTAGTCCCTTTGCTTACAGGGTCTCCAATGTCGCCACACTCACAGAACAAAGTGCATAAAGTCCTTACGCTGTACCCAGACACTATTCGAAGGGTCTATTGTTGCACATTTGTTTTAGCAGAAGCTATGCACAAAAAATTAAAATGCATTTCGTAAAAAATGCACTGTTGCGAGAGTCTGAGTTTTGTCAGTAAACCCTACCGAGGTACTCTGTTTTGTCTTTACTCCCTTAGAAGACTGTCAGGACAAATCCAGCTCTCGAGTACAGGGTGTGAGTTGTCATCAGGCCCTCGTTATAGCATCGTTTTTTGACACTGATCTTAAGGTGGTGAGTGGACACTTTTTTACAACTATGCGCGCAATATTACGCGGATGATCCATAATAGTGGAAAATCTTACAAACGATACGAATGAGAAGCTAACAACGGTATTTTAACGGGAAATGTTTCCACAAAATATTCGGTCTTGAGGTGTATTTTTGAAATATTAACGATTACTCAAAACAGCGTCCGTATGAGGCAAATTTACATTTGACAAATTCTAACTACGTAGAAGTTAAAAGTTTGTTATTTTGTCAAAAATCCTGTAAAAAAACAGGACATAAAACGGCAAAAATACGCGAACCATGAGATGTGTTTTTTCGCCACAACGACACAAGATGGTGTCCTGTCATTGAAATGTTCATCAGCGCCTGGGCACCATGTAAAGATCGAGGGCTGAGAGTTTTTCGTGGGACGAAGAATAGAGTAAGCTTAAGATTTAGACTAATTTTTGCTTGGAATAGGCTTAGGCTTAGGCTTAGGAATATGCTCATTTTTACGCTTAGGTTTAGGCTTATGATTAGGCTTAGGCTTAGGAATAGGTAAATAATACTGTTCCGCCGCTGTTCTTTACATTGGCCAACGCCTGTAACAAAGTATATCAACGCTGAAAATCTGTCAGACGAAATTGCAAACTATTAAAGCTTTTGTACTGACTAAATCTTTTCATTGTAACTTTATTTATTCATTACTTAAACGATATGGCTTAACCGTTGTAAATGTGCGTTGTCTTATCAGTAACTGTAATTTTAGACCTGTAGTGTCTGTTCGCTTGTCATCAATTCGTAAGCATTAATACAGGGAACTCAAAGCAAATGTTTTAACGTCGTCAAACTGTATTCACACAAAAAATTGTTTTAAAATTTCAAGACAGTAGGTAAATTTACAAAATTTTGGACATTTTGAAAAGTTTCAAAAATTTAAAAAATATTTTCTTAAAATCATATAATCAATTTATGACACCATTGTCGTTCAAGAAGAGTGCAAAACTGAAAACGAAGGGTAGAATTAATCGAAACGGATATTGAAGTATAAAAGTTTCACAAGATGCTTTATTTTTCGGTCAATGCAATTGAGGAATGCAAATATTCAACGGGTTTCTCTGAAACGTTTAAGAAAAAACAGAATTAGAGAATTTTTTATATTTTGGATGAAAATCGTAATTTTTATTTTAGCATATCTGTAACGATAAATCGCGAGATATTTAAGTGAAATATAACTAATTTTGAGCATAAAAATAACGAAATTACCGTATTCCAATAATGAAAATGGAAACAAAACGGACACCAAATTTTACCGGAAACCGAAACGGATATACGGTTTACATCCTGCTTTCAAGACGTAGTTTCAAATTTAAGAACTGATAAAAATTTCAGAATTTAAAGTCTGGAACGCAAGACATATATGTTTGAAATCTTCCTAAGACGTGTCCATAATTAATCAGACAGTGATTGGATTGCTGAAACTCTATTTAAGTACAACTTAATACTTAAGTACGTGCTAAGTAATTATTTAGCCATATCCAGTTATACGTATATAATTCACACTTTTTGGTTTTAAAGTTTACAGAGGCCCATGTACAGGACAGGGCCGGATCGTTTTCAGGCGGGGCTGTAAGTTTAAGCTTTAGATTAATTTTTTGCTTAGCCTTAGGCTTAGGAATATGCATATACTACTGTTCAGGATCTGTTCAAATACACTGGCCCTTACAGATATATCTTCGGAACCCGCGGTGCCAACGTTAGCAGTACCAATCCACCTCACTTTGCCGTTGGTCAGATAGCTGATTCTCACTTCGACTGTTTCAACGTATGGTTCAGACACATCTGTAAAATGAAACCAAATATTTGTCATTTTGAAATGTTCAGAGACTTTAAAAACATCGAATTTGTAGCAGAAATGCAAATCTTTTCAACGAAATTAAACAATGGATACTGTACTGTAGTGACCCGAATAAGAGGGGGGACTGATATTTATATGGCCTCTCCAGAGGGTACCCCTGTTATTCGGTTATGGACTGTTATTTATTTTTAACCCACGCTATATCCGGTACTGCAACTATCCGTTGAATTAAACGTTTACCTGTATTGCGTCAATAGCTTGAGCGATAATGCAACGTTATACTTAGGACTGCACTTTCAAATTTTAAGTACGCTTTAAAGTTTCAACTCAAATTATTTCATCCTGGAGTCATTTATGCGTTAGAATTAGTGTTAGTTGACATTTATGGGCTCTAATTAGTGTTTAGGAACTCTATCCGCTTACGGACTCTTATTAGGAATACGGACTACAATTGATTTAGACTCAAAATGGGAACCCCTTTTTTATTACCCTCCTAGCATATCGGCCAATGTTACTTTGAGGGACGTAACGGTAGATCAAGCGTATTCCTAAGCCTAAGCCTAAGCGTGTTGCAAAAATGTGTTCCTAAGCCTAAGCATAAACAAAAAAATATATTCTAGAATACTCATTTATGGACCCATCAGAAACCTGGACGCCCCTTACTGTATATCTGTTGACCCAAGGTCAGTTGTGTATGGCGGCTGGTCACAACAAATCTGTGGACCTGAGCGGATTATTTACACAAGAGGGCCTCTATGGATCACAAGGGACCGTCGGCGAACGACACCGAGAGGAGGCGCTCAATACAAGCCAAACCCTAAGCTGAGCACTGGACAAGTGATCAAATTAAATCTTCTCAGCCGGGTACAACCGGATGCGAACATACCGGACGAGGGACCGGTGCGGAGGTCAACAGAATCTGCCAGAGCCGGATTTGATACCGAAGGTGAGAGAAGATTAGGTTTAGTTGATGTTTGATTTGGTAATTTTATGGTATTACGCCTATTTTTAACGAAATGACAGCCATTTTTTGTCCAAAGTGGTACCCATAAAGTTAAACAGAAACGTAGCAAACATATAAATTGTATAAAACTTAAAAATTGCACTACCGAAATTGCCGGTACCTTCGGCAGAAATTCTACCAAAACCGGAGCCGGAGCCGAACCCGGATGCATAACTCCGGTTGTTCCGTGCCTTTTAGCTATTTGCGTGCTACAAAATGCCTTATCTCATACTAAGCCTATAGGAACCCGGCTCGGGGCCAGTATACAGATCACGCTGTAGTACTTATTAGCATATTTCAAAAGGGAAATATGTATTCAGCATTCCATGTGAGTCAAAGCGTTTGAACCAAGGAAGATATTCTCAAATGCGGATAGCTGCAACTTAGGCTAAATCTGAACGTAAACTAAGTTTCAGCCTAAGCTTAAACTTTAGCCTAAAGGCTTAAAACACAGCTGCGACCTTAGTCTATAACTTCAAATCTAAATCTTAAACCTCAAACGTAAACCTTAAATCTTAGCATAAAGCACCAACCTAACTGAATCCAGGACTTCCCTATTTACATCCGTCACAAACCTTTTAAACTTCCGTCTGTTAATGGTACGTGTCAGCGGCCGCATGTAATGATCAGGAACGGAACGTTTTTCTGAGGGACTACAATAGTGCAAGCTTCTTAAGCTTCAGACTAATTTTTGCTTAGGCTTAGGATTACAAATATGCTGATACTACTGTTGCAGCCCTGTTCTAAACATTAATCTGTTCGCTCATCGCATGATTGACCCCTTGTGGTGGCCAATGTTACTTTTAGGGCCGTAACAGTAGATTAAGCGTATTCCTAAGCCTAAGACCAAGCCTACGCGTTGCAAAAGCGTATTCCACAGTCTAAACCTAAGCCTAAGCCTATGCAACAAAAAATGTAGTCTAGAATGTAAGCCTACTCTTTTACAGACCCACCAGAAACCGGGACGGGCTTAAAAGTAACTTGGGCCCCGGATTCAAGGAAAACATGTTTGAGTAAATTCGTTTGGATCAGAATTTGTCAGTTTTGTTACTTTATGGTTATAATTAAATAGAACATAATTTTATATTAGCATTTCATTGGCAGATTTTGGCACCCAAATGTTAACGTGAAACTCTTAAGGAACAACGCTGAGCGATGCTAAATCTACACTGCAAAAAACGATGAGTCAAATTGACTCTCTCCGAAATACGCTTTTCCGTACTACACAAACTGAGTCAAAATTCGACTCTGCCAGAGGCAAATGGAGTCGAATGAGTCAAATTTTGACTCAGTTAATGTAGTCAAAAAAGTCTATTTCAGAGAGAGTCAATTTGACGCGCCATTTTTTGCAGTGTAGTATTTCTAAGATACGGATTTTCTCTAATTGAAGTAATTGTTTATTCCACAAAATAGGTTCTCATACAAACCTATAAAGGCTTATTCAAACCATTAGTGACAGGAGGCAACATCATTTATAGCTTAAAGAAAGCATTGATAGCGATAAGCTACAAGCCAAACGCAATTTTAGCACTAAATGAGAAATGCCAAACTTTGGTTTCCATCCTTGTTTGGGGTGCATGGCCTGAGTGGCCCCCTCGCTAGGATGCGCCCCCATCTAAGTTATAATGTGCTGTACACAGGGAGACAGGTAGACACAGAGTCTGGGAAACTTGGGGTTTTTGGGTTTTGGCTGAGGATTAGGGTTTTGTTTAGGCTTAAGTCTAATAGGCCTAGATTGAGACTCAGGTTATGGCTTAGGTTTAGGCTTAGGATTGGTAAAGCAGGTTTCTATATGGACCAATTCGCCGACGCACGTCGAACAACACTGGCCAATATTCACGGTCAGCATTGATCTGATGTGTTCTAAACGAATAACTATGTTTATAGGCCCGTTGCGAGCTAACCTTGCTAAGGAGACCTAGAAATTATCTCAGGACGGGGCATAAAACAGATTTCGTTGACATACACGCAAGGTTGAAAATTTTCTACGAGGCCTAAATATTTTCAAGGAGGCTGACCCCCTTCTGGCCCCTCTTTGTTTTACAGGCATGCTATGATAGCTAAATTTTTGAATTTTTTATAAATTGTGAAAAAAATAGCGTTCCAATGTTGGGACCATGCAAAGATCAGGGGCGGAGAGTTTGTCTGTGGGACTGCAACAGAATAAGCTTAAGCTTTACACGAATTTTTTTACTTAGCTTGGGCTTTAGGCGTAGGCTTAGGTTTAGGAATATGCTTATTATACCGTTCCACCCCTATTCTTTACATTAACCCTATTTTGTAATAGGGAAAGCAATTATTAGGCATTAACATGGCATACATCCCCCCTGATATACCGAAGCCTACGCAGTCTTGAACCGACGCCACCCCTCGATTTAAAGTTATTTCAGCAGAAATGTTTCGTTTTGCCTGTATTTCCGTTTGCAAATTGCTTCCCATTAGTCATAGTCAATTTTAAAGCGAATTCCCTGTTTCAATTTTGCAAATATTGAAGTGTGAACAAACTCGGGGGGGTGGGTTGTCTGGGGAGGCGTCAAAGATTTTAAACTTGTGGGGTATCATCCTAAAATGACCCTGTAGGCAGAAAACTCCAACATAAATCAAAACTGAAAAGTTAAATGCTATGGTTGCCTTTGGTTTCTCGCTTGCGAGCTCTTAACCGTAATTTTATAGTGCCGTACCGTCAGTAATTTCTGTATCTGCTACTCAGAGCCACTGTTTATACTACCGTAGAAATACAGTTTATATCTTTTGATATCGGTCCAATGTATAGGTCCACGGCCGTAACAGTAGTCAAAATACATTCATAAGCCTAAACTTTTACACCACATCAAGCCTACGGAAATAGAATCCTCCCTGATCTCTACGTATGGGTCAGGTTGCGTACGTATCAATCAGTGAGAGTACAAAATTAGGCAGTTTTACAGCACGTTTTTAAGCCCATTTAACAATGGTTCATGCGAAGCTTACAAATACCATGGTGGGAGACCAATAAATTTTGCCGAAGCCAGGGACCATGTAGAGAACAGGCTGGATCGTTTTCCGGAGGGGCTGTAATAGAGTCAGTTTAAGCTTAAGAATGAAGTTTTTGGCATAGGCTTAGGCTTAGGCTTAGAAATATGCTTATATGCTTTATTCTACTGTTCCGGTGGTCCTGTTTTGATATTAAATTGGCAAAATTTAACAATGAAACGTATTGCCAAATATATTTTTGGTTTAATCTTCATTTTGGCCAAATTTCGACAAATATACCGTCAGTTCAACTCCAACAAACCTCCGGCGACAATTTTGCCGTAGTCACTGTGAGAAGTTCGTGATTTAGACTTAAGCCGGTATCCTGTATCGCCTGTTATGTTCTTTCCTCGATGTATGCGTATCGCTCTGATTTAGTAAAACGCGGCCGGTAAATGTTTATTATAAATCCCCAACCCGAAACCCGTATGACACAAAATACCCAATATTAAGGCCAGCAAATTACAGGTTATGCAATTTAACTGGTATCCCGAGCCGGAATCCTTAAAGCCGACGTCTGAATCTGGTTTAATCCAGCCACTGGCTTTACCGTACCCAATACTTTTGCCGTTTTCCAGAATCCGTGCAATTCTAACCCCGTTAGAATTACACCCCGTAAAACCGTGTACTCTAACCCCGTTAGAGTTACACCAAATTTTCCGACCAATCTAACCCCGTTAGATTTGGCCCAGCCGTTGTAGAATAATAAATCTAACCCCGTTAGATTTATTAGACTACTTTCCCAAGTTCTCCGATAATACCCCAAGTTCCTTTTTAGCACATAACACCAGTATCCGATACTGGGTGAATTCCGCGCCTTGCGCAACGCCGATTAAACCAGTACTCCGTAGTTCCCTTCACATCCTTGTGCCACCATGACTATACTTAAACTAATTTGGTTCCACTTACTTACCCAAACTCCGTTAGCAATCCAACCGTAAAAGTATACAACAATACCAATAAAAATAACGCCTCCGTAAATAATCCAGTTCACCACCTCGTACTAGCTCCAGATCAATACTGATTCCGGTCCTGGCTACCCATTTCGGCATCTCGACCTCATTTGCATTTTTGCCGACACCCACAATTGGGTGTCCGCAATGCGGTTGAGGTCCAGAGCCAAACATCCGGTACCTTTAGCAACAACAACAACAATCCCGAGACACACATATGACGAAGCACCATATTGGTGCTGACATAGCCTAGCTATGTCATTAGTCGCAGATCCAGCCAACTCTATATGCAATACTAATCAACAAGTACGAATTGGCCACGCAGGGCCCCAGGTAAGTTACATTGCGGACACAGCCGCCATAGCATAGTTTTACCAATTTCTACGTCTTGTAGCAACGCCTAAGCCTAACTTAAGTTCTAAGAGAGACTAGGTGGAGCCAGGAACTCCCTTAAGGTGTGGTTTTGATATAGGGTTTTATTTTTAGTTTTAGTTTTTAGTTTGAAATAGGTTTAAGTGTGGCACAGCCACCTACAGTCACAGGTCGATTTGTGGACAAACCCTGATTTTTACTGTATAATTTTTTATTTCGGTGACCAACTACGAAAGTACTTTGCAAGCCTGAGATCTGTGGGACGACAAGAATCCAGTGTGTGGACAGAGATGGACGCACTCAGGGGTACAGCTGGGACCTTTTATTTTGGAAGGAGATAATTTAGTCTGAATATTGTTTTTGCAAGCGAGTCTAGCGAACGAGAAAAAAATATTGTTTGACTTTTAAAACAACGTTTATTCTACAGCCTGTAAAAGTGCATTATTCGAGTTGTTTTTTTTCTACGAATTTTGGTGAAAACGGAATTCTATGTTGGCGAACCAATTTTCTTGCATTTGTTTAAAATTGCAATTTGTCGGCAAACTTCAAAGGCTTTTAGCAAAGCGCCGCATATCAGTGGATTAAGCGTATTCCTAAGCGAAAGCCTAAACGTTGAAAAAGTATAAACCAATGCGTATGCCTAAGCGTAATCCAAAGCATAAAATACAGTCTAAAAAGCGTAAGATTTGCAATCCCACCGGAAAACGGGACGGCCTTTAAAAGTATTACACAGGCTGTCAAATGAGACTGCGTTCAGTGCAAACCGGGTGAACCCATCCGTTTTACCGAAAAACGGACCCATGTATAGAACAGAGCCGGAACAGTAGTATAAGCATATTCCTAAGCCTAAAAGCCTAAGCCTAAGCCTAAGCCTAAGCCAAAGCCTAAGCCAAAGCCAAAGCCTAAGCCTAAGCCTAAGCCTAAGCCTAAGCCTAAGCCTAAGCCTAAGCCTAAGCCTAAGCCTAAGCCTAAGCCTAAGCCTAAGCCTAAGCCTAAGCCTAAGCCTAAGCCTAAGCCTAAGCCTAAGCCTAAGCCTAAGCGTATGGATGAGCCTATTCCTAAGCCTATAGCTAAGCCTAAGCAAAACTTTAGTCTAAAGCTTAACTCTGTTACAGCCCCTCCGGAAAACGATCCGGCCCTGTTCTATATATGGGCTGAAAAACACACTAAATTTTAAGACCAAATATCTTGATTATATATGAAGATAAAGCTGGTTTAGTATACCTGTCAAATTTTTAAGTCATAGGTTCTCCAGGCCATGGTACTTTGAAACGGACGTACCGTTTTTTTTCGCCAGACTACAATAGAGTAAGCTTTTAAGCTTTAGACTAATTCGTTTTTCCTAAATGTTTAGGTTAGACTCAACTCAATTTAACTCTGGCGGAGTCAAATTTGACTCACTTTGTGTAGTCAGGAAAAGCCTATTTCGGAGAGAGTCAATTTGATTCACCATTTTTTGCAGTGCAGGCTTAGGCGTAGGTACAGCCTTTAGAGGCTTTGGCTTAGTCATAAGCTAAAGCCTTAGAAGCTTTAGAATAGGCTAGGAATATGCTTATGCTACTGGCACGCCCCTCAAAGTAACATTGGTCTGTGTTTTTTCTATGGTCGATACCAAATACTCAACCAATTTCGCTCAGTTTTTCCGACATCCTCTCAATCTGCCAAATAAATTATTAGAGTTGACATATCAAACCAAATTTTCTAAAATGGCTGCGGAGTCCAAGAGTTGCCCCCCAGCTCTTGTTTTAGCCCCGGCAAATAAATCAAACCATTTTGAGTGTCGTGTTTAACCATTCTGCCTACCCACGCCACGTTTATAGTCCACATATAATATACATACATACATACACACATATATAAAGTTTCAGTCCTGAAAACAAAACATACGGGCCCAAAGGAATATGTTTTGGAATGGCTCCTGTGTGTGTTTTTAAACCTTAGAAAAAGTTGTGTTTTGATTGCGATCGGTGGGTAAAAGATGCTTTTATTTTTCAAGTGGTGCCCGTACGTATAATATTGTCGTTTTCACAATTTACTATTCAAATTTTGGGTCTTTTCGGTTGTCCCTCCCCCCAGTTGGCTGGCGTTTGCCCAAAAATGGTTGGATTTCAAAAAAATTTGTTTTGAACTTTTCATAACGTTCACTGATCCATTGCACGCCCAAATTTGAATTTTTGAAAAATTCAATTTTTTTAACGTCCCAAGACGAATTACAAAATCCAACCGTTTTTAGGGCAAACGCCGACTGGGGTATATTAAAACTGAAAAGACCCAACAAAATTTTTCCTAAGTGGGTATGCCATTTCGAAGAAGATTCAATGCTTGTTTGCCCTCCTACCCAGAAAAACAACGTTAATTTGATATCAGGCTCAGCTTTAGAGCCATAGTTTTTTAATTTGAATGTCATACGGCGCCGTAATGCTGTCCCAGGCCAATAGCCAGCTCACCTTGCTTGGGAGCTAAGCCGTTTTCAGAAGGGCACGAAAGGGGTTTTGTTGACTAAACAAGCAAGCTTAAAATTTCATATTCTAGGGGCCCAATATTTGTTCAAGTTGGATGTACACCTCCTGGTCCACCATTGGCTGCGGACCGGCGTCGACCGTCGCCTAAAGGTTGAAAATTTTCTATGGGGTGCGAAGCCATCCTGCCCCTCTCCGTTGGCTACGGTCCTGCAGACGACGTCGTGAAAAAGTGTTGGTTTCTTATCATTCTGTCAGAAGCTTCGGGGGGTTAAAATACCTCATGGTTTAACCAGTTTTGGTTCGATCCATGACGAAAATGAACCAGTAATCGCTCCAGTAGGCTTTACTGGCCTGATGCTAAATATTGTAATTTGCATATTTTGCCAGATAAACGTAGTCGTTTGATTATTTATCGCGCTGACAAGTTTGAAATATGTTGCTTTCTTTCAGTATTCTATTTTTCACGCCATGTTACAGTATTCTCGAATTTGTTTAGCATCTATACAGCCACTAGCGTATCCCGAAAGAGCAGGGGGCATCCGCTTCCCCTGTCTGAAAATTGTTCCGCCTGTCCGCTTCTCGTGAGAAATTTCTGGATCCGGTGCTGGATATAGCGGTACTAGTGGACGGGTACAGGGATTTATCCTTTCACGACATTTCTGAAGAAATAAGAAAAACACTTTTGACAGATTTTAGAATAACTTTCTGTTGCATCCTTCAGGGTCCAAAAAGTTTTATTTTACTAAGCCTAAGCTTCAGCTTGAGCCTAAGCCTAAGCCTAAGCAAAACAATCAGGCTAAAGCTTAAGCTTACTTTATTACAGCCCCGCCGGAAAACGTTCCGGTCCTGTTCTAGACATGGGCCGAAGGTTGTGACCCATGGTGTATAGTAAAAATAACGGAAACGGATAGTGATCAAAATCAGGTTAAAATGGAAACGGAAAACGCATATTGAAGTATAAAAGTTCAATGATGATATATATTTTTCTGCCACCCCAACTGAAGCCATGCAGCAAATATTCACAGGGTTTTTTTAAATTTTAAAGGAAAATTGACGAATGCACCGAAAATTTTAAAATTTAAATTTCGTAATTATTATTTCATATCGAATAATTGCAGGATAAATATAACTAATTTTGAGCATAAAAATGACAGAAATTCCGGTATTTCAAACTGGAAACGGATGTCCGGTTACACCCTGGTCTGAACTGATACCAAAAGCTGCCGTACCGAAGCCAAGTAGAATTGTCATTGTCAACTGTGTACACCGCAAACGGGACAACACAAACTGAGTCAAATTCGATTCCGCCGCCGGCGGAGTCGCATTCGACTCAGATTGTGTACTGTAGTGACCCGAATATGAGAAGGGGGGACTGATATATATTTGGTCTCTCCAGAGGGTACCCCCTTGTTCGGTTACAGACTGTTATTTATTTTTAACCCATGCTCCACCGCCCTGCGTTACTGATATATATCCGGTACTACAATTATCAGTTGAATTAAACGTTTATTTGTCTTGTGTCAACAGCTTGATCGATAAGACAAGGATATACTTCGGAATGTACTTTCAACATTTAATTACGTTTTAAAATTTCTAACTCAACTTATTTGGTCCTGGAGTCATTTATGCGCTACAAATAGGGCTAATTGACATTATGGACTCTAATTAGGGCTTAGGGACTCGATCCGTTTTTACGGACTCTTATTAGGGATACGGACTCCTATTGATTCGGACTTAAAATGGGGACCCCCTCTTATTTATTACCCCCTCTTATTCGGGCCAATGCAGTAGTCCCGTAGAGCCGATTTCGGAGAGAGTCGATTTGACTCAACATTTTTTGCAGTGTATAGGAGCGTCAAGCGGTTGGAAGCATATTTCCGTCAAGTACCTGCCAGCTGGTAGTTGCTCAAAATTGGTCGGATTTTGAAAATTTTTTTGCATGTTTAGGCTTCTCATGACCTCAGGATCATTTTACGTTGAAATTTGATTTTTTCGGTTCCAACGTTTACACTCTACATGTAACAATAATTTAATTTGTGAAAAATTTCAACAACTTATGAAAACGTTCAGCACTTAATATATCATATATAATATGTCGTAGCCCAAATCGTAACTCAGTCCAATTCGAATTGGGATAGTCTAAAGTGGGATTACGGCTTGGGATAGCCCAATGCGATATTGTATTAAGCCTTACGCCGTGGACTAGCATAAGTCCTGTTTCCGCGCTGGACTAATAATTTTTAAGACCAATTTATGCCAAAATTTGAAAATTTTGAAAACTGTGAGACGAATGTTGTTACACACACTGTAAAAAATGGTGAGTCAAATTGACTCTCTCCGAAATAGGCTTTTCCTGCGACTATACAAACTGAGTCAAAATTTGACTTCGCCGGAGTCAAATTCAACTGAATGAGTCGCTCAGTGAGTCAAATTTGACTCTGGCGGAGTCGAATGTTGACTCAGTTTGTGGAGTCCGGAAAAGCCTATTTCGGGGAGAGTTAATTTGACTCACCATTTTTTGCAGTGCAGGAGCCGGCATTTGATACAATTTTGATTTTTAGAAAAATATTATTTCAGTGTCTGTTTAATATAATTTGTTTCAGTGAAAATCGTGAAGTGTTGTGATGTGTGCACTGTAAAATATGGTGAGTCAAATTGACTGTCTCTGAAATAGGCTGTACGGGACTACACAAACTGAGTCAAATTCGGCTCCGCCAGAGTCAAACGCGCGACTCCGTGAGTCGAATTTGACTCTGACGGAGTCGAATTTAACTCCAGTTCGTGTAGTCCCGTAGAGCCAATGTTGAAGAGAATCAATTTGATTCACCATTTTTTGCAGTGTGGCTTGTTAATATTTTAAATTTAAATTTGGCTTAAAAATTGCCAGAAAGTTAGTTTCCTGTTCTGTTCTCAGGTTTCAACGCTTTTGTCGGCTTTGTTTGCAGTGAAGATTTTGTTGGATTTTGGTGCACAAACAGATTTCGGTGCCGGATATAAACGGTACGTTTGATGCGGTTATTTTTTTGATCAATTTAATAAACAATAGGGCCGGAACAGTAGTATAAGCATCTTCATATTAAATCTAAGCGTTTAGAATACGTCTATATTTTATTAGCCTTAAGCCAAGCAAAAAATTAGTCTAAAGCTGAAGCTTGCTCTATTGCAGTTCCGTGGAAAAACGGCCGGCTCCTGATCTATAAATTGGTCATTATTTTGGTAAAGTTGTACAGTTGAGTTCTCGACAGTTTTCAGAATGTTTTAAATTTTGCCATAGGCTTAGATTAATAGGTTTTAAGCCAGGCACGTAGCCAGCCAACCTTGCTGGGGGGGGCTAAACAGTTATCAGGAGGGGCATTCAAGGGTTTTCAATGAGAGTACAAGCAAGGTTGGTAACTTTCTAATTCTCGGGGGGAAGCTGAGCCCCGTTGGCCACCCTTTGGGTACGGGCGTTTTTTAAACTTAAATTTATTACACACAAGAAAGTTTTTCTGAATTTATTCAGAAAACCATTTTCTGTTTCAAATCTGAAAAGTTTTTCTGATATTTAAGACAATTTTTCTGAAAATAACTGGATAACGTTTATTTTCAGACTTTATTTCAACACGTTTTTTGAAAACATTTCTGTTATAACAGAAATACTTTTCAAGTGCACCTTGCTAATTATATTTCTTAAATGTAAGAAATTTTTTCTTAAATATCAGAAATATTATTTTGAGTGTAGAGCAAGTGTACAAGTACCAGTAAATGTAGGTATTGTTGGGCAAAAGGTATCGCAGAAAATTTTCAACATTGCTTGTAAGTCTGACCCTCATGAAAAAATTTTGGTTCTGGTCCCTGTGGCTGGCGGAGAGAGGGAGCGGGTTGGACCCGTTTTAGTTTTGAGCCGTTTTGAACATTTAGCACATACCGTACTTTAAAAATACTTCCGGGTTTCGTTGCTGATGCTCCGATTTGTGACCACACATGGTGTCGGTGGTCAAACCGGTAGCCAGATTAGGGTCAGATTTTGGATCCCCTTCGAAATTTTCAACCTTTGCTTGTAAAGTCACAGGCATGTAGCCAGCTCACCTTGCTGTGGGGATAGGGTTAAAAAATTTTCAGGACAAGCATTCAAGGATTTTCAATGAGTTCCAAGCAAGGTTTAAAATTCTCTAGAGGGGGCAAATTTTTTTCAGGCCCCCTCTCTTTGCTACTGGCCCAACAAGTCATCGAACCCCCCTTGTATGCCCGTCCTAAAAATGTATAGCCTCCCCTACCAAGACGCGCTGACAACTTACTGGCCTGTATGCAGCCGCGGGATCCAGAATTTCTTACGGGAACCATTTAGGCAATAGTTTACCAAACACAATTTTGACTTCGTGATATATGTGCTAATTTTCTGAGGGGACCATTTTCTCACAAAAAATTTTCCCACGGGGAGACGGCGTACACGATCCACCCCCGCCTTCATCTGGATCCGATACACGCCAGTAGCCAGCTCACCCTGTCAAGGGGTCTAGAAATGTTTCACGAGGCGCATTCAAATGCTTTTTTGTTGACTTGCATACAAGGTTGAAAATTTTTTAAGGGGGCCGTAATTTTTCCAGGGGAACTAAGCCATCCTACCCCCCCCTCCCTCGGCTACTGGCCCGCTCCGCTAGTGCTCGTATCAATACATTTCTTCACTTGTTTCAAAATACCAGCAAAGCTTTTATAAATACATACCATATGTTTTTGACATTCCATACTCATTCTACATTAGCTTGATACACTATTATATATTTATATGTGTATGTATCTATTGTTTAGCTTTGACACATACACAGACACACAACATTACGTTGTTATGTATTGTGCTTTAGACTACAATATATTTTTGGAGTCTTTATGTGTTAATATGTGTATGTATTTATTGTTTAGCTTTCACACATATACAGGCACACACAACATTACGTTGTTATGTATTGTGCTTTATTATATTTTTAGTGTGTTTTTGTGTTAATAGGTGTATGTATTTATTTTGTCTTTGCCTTTATGCTTTGGTCTGGTATGATTTTTATGTTATAAACGAAAAGCTTTTGTGTACTGTATATGTTGGCATTATAACACGTTTAATGTATGTTTTTTGTTTTTATATATAATATTTAAATGTTACTGTTACGTGTACAGTCAACAGCGTTGAGGATTGAAGGGGTGTGGAGCAAGGGCGTCCCCACGGGAACAAGCATTGGGGGTCGTGGTCCTTGAAATTTGGCTGGTGCCTCCAAAATAAATTCGGTCTAACAGGTAAACAGTCTTGAATTTTTAATTGTAGGGGACCGCGTGAATTATCCGGTGTCCCCCCCCCAAATATTGTTTCCTGTGGACAGCCAGGGTCTGGGGGCATGGACGCCGATCTGTTCTTAAAAGTGGAGGGTCAGTTGAGTAGTTTAGATAAGCCCGTCAAATTTTTTTTGTTTTCCAATAGCGGGGGAGGTTAAACCCGTACCTCCCTTCGGATTGACGGTATCGGTTTGGGGACATTCTGAAATATTTATGTGGGGTCCCGGAATACCTAAGCTTAGGCTTAGGCTTAGCTTAGGCTTAGGCTTAGCTTAGGCTTACATTATTTATGTTTTTTCGGAATAGAAATTGGTTTAATGATAAAATGATAACGTCTCTCCCTACCGTACAATTTTTGCGTTTCATAACATTTGCAAACCCGACTCGCCATCGTCAGAAATTTGTGTATCCGGTTCTGGTTCGTTTGCGAAATCGAATTATCGCAACGCGAACCTGTTGTTTACGGAATGAACTCTTGTTGGCATTCACAAAAAGGTTTCGAAGTTTTCAGATTTTGGCATAATTTAGGCACAGGCGGACACAGGGATGGAATAGAGACATATTTATACATGTACCCCCTACTCGAAATTGCTTCAGAATAAAGTAAAAAAAGCACATTTAACAGCTTAGGCTCTCAGCCAACATATGGTTCGGCCGTCCTTGTGGCCAGATTATGCCGAAGTACGCTCCGGAGTCAGGATTTAAACTTGTGGGTAATAAAGTGTTGAAGAGTCGAGAGTGGGAATTTATTTTCTGGCCCGGGTATAACAAAAAATATCTTACATCCGTGGTGCAACCGGAATTACAATTCCCCGGAACCGAGATTTTAAAAAATTACCAGACCCGAAACTACAATTCACCGGAACCGGAAGTTTAAAAAATTACCAGAACTGAAATTACAATTTACCGGAACCGGAATTACAATTTACCGGGACCGCAATTACCATTCCCCGGAACCGGAAGTTTAAAAAATTACCAGAGCCGAAATTACAATTTACCGGAACCGGAATTACAATTTACCGGGACCGCAATTACCATTCCCCGGAACCGGAAGTTTAAAAAATTACCAGAACTGAAATTACAATTTACCGGAACCGGAATTACAATTTACCGGGACCGCAATTACCATTCCCCGGAACAGGAAGTTTAAAAAATTACCAGAACCGAAATTACAATTTACCGGAACCGAAATTACAATTTACCGGGACCGCAATTACCATTCCCCGGAACCGGAAGTTTAAAAAATTACCAGAGCCGAAATTACAATTTTCCGGAACCGGAATTACAATCGGAATTTTAAAAAAAATACCAGAACCGGAAAATGAAAAATATAAGCCACTGAAAAATTCATTTTATTTTTCTTTTTTTGCAATATTCATTTCGCTTAATCCGGTGTGTTTCATTATGCACGGAAGCAAAGTCTTACCTTCGATGGTTTAGTTTCGGTGATTTAGCATAGTTTGTATACTATACATACCAACTAAATTTGCTATCGTTTTATCGTCATTTTTTTAGTAAAATGTATAACTTCCACCCACCAAAAATTATATACGCGAATTTTTAATTGCAGTAAAAATTTACCGGAACCAGAATGTACAAAAAAGTCGGCGGAACCGGAAATCCGGTGGCATCCTGCCTTTGTCTTGGTTCATTTTTGAAGTTTTGGGAAAGATTTTAAGGTATTTTTTAAAATTTCAATTTATATTTGCTATCGTTCAGGGCCCATGTTACTTTAAGGGGCGTCCAGGTTTCTGATGGACCTATAAAAGAGTAAGGTTTAGATTCTAGATTACATTTTTTGCTTAGGGTTAGGCTTAGGCTTAGGAATACATTTTTGCAACGCCCTTAGGCTTAGGCTTTATCTTAGGAATACGCTTAATCTACTGTTATGCACCTTAAAGTAACATTGGCCGTCGTTAACAGTGTCAAATATCGGTGTAGTGGGATACTGTGAAAATGTTGTTTTTATGTGTTTTTTTATTTGTGAGCGTTGTTTTTTATTTTATGATACTGAATAGGAAAAGTTTAATATATTATTCAGGAATAAGGGATTGCATTTAGTGGCGGATTTTAGGATAATATCCCGAGAAATATTAATGGTTGCGCTATACGTGACGTATGGCGCTGTCCGTCACTCGTACGGCGCTGTCCGTCACTCGTACGACGCTGTCCGTCACGGCGCGGTATCGTATGCGAATTACTTACATATCATACCGTACGATGACGGACGGAGCCGTACCAGAGGCGGATCCCAACAATTTTTGACGGGGGAGGGGGGCGGGCTGGCAAATGTTGCAAAAATTGTGGACCTTATCATTGTATCACTAAAAAAATTTTTTTGATAGCGAAAACTTGTAAAGTCGTACGGGTGAGCGGACAGAAAACCGCCGGAAAAGTAGTCGCCGGACAGATGGCTGCCGGACAAAAGGCCGTCTGGACAAAAGGCCGTCTGGACAAAAGGCCGTCTGGACAAAAGGCCGACCGGACAAAAGGCCGACCGGACAAAAAAACCGCCTGGACAAAAATGTTTAGCCCCCCCGTAATGAGCTGGCTACGAGCATGGACGGTTCCGAGTCAGCCTTGTGGTCAAGTGGTTCGGCCTTTCTGTATTTAAGCGTTAAACATATCTCATTGTGTCACTCCGCTGTTCACAGTGTAGTTTTTCAATATTTACACACATTTAAGTATACAGTGTATATACGTAATATATATACATATAAATAATATATATAAAAACATCGGTTTGCTGTATTGTAGCAATATATTTTGGCTTGGGTTTATACTATTTGTGTTTTATATGTACGTAAACGTTTATCTTAGTTGTGCAATATTATTATGTATATGTCGTAGGCCAATCTGCTATTCAGACCAATTACTAATTGGCTCAGGCCAATCTGCTCATCACGGTTGTTTTGGCCCATGTTACTTTAAGGGTCATCCAGGATTCTGGTGGGTCTATAAAATAGTAGGTTTAGATTCTAGATTACATTTTTTGCTTAGGCTTAGGCTAAGGAATACGCTTTATTTACTGTTACACCCCTTAAAGCAGTGGCGGATCCAGGATCTCAAAATGGGGGGGGGCAAAATTTCAGAGGTAATAAACTTATTTTTGACCCATACTGTAGTGACTCAAATAAGAGGGGGTCCCCATTTTGAGTCCCAATTAATAGGAGTTCGTATCCCTAATAAGAATCCGTAAGCGGGTAGAGTCCTTATAAACCCTTGTTTAGAGTCCATAAATGTCTATTATCCCTAATTGTAGCGCATAAATGACTCCAGGGCCAAGAAACTTTAAAGCGTGCTTATACTATTGTGTATAAAACAGAGAAATAAACAGCGTTAAACAGCAAGTGACACTATATAATTTTTGTCGAGATGCTGTTGGGGGGGGGCACGGCCGGGGTGGCCCCCCCGTGGATCCGCCATTGCCTTAAAGTAACATTGGCCGCTGTTTTGCTACATCTTATAATCGATATTTGGCATAGGTCGAACAGGTATTTGGTCAGAATAGCAGATTGGCCTACGACATATATGTATTTATGTTGTGAAAAGTAGCGCTTTTTATGTGTCCGTCTAGTTTGGTGGAACCTACGACGAGTCGCGGTGCAAGTCCTGAATTGCCAGCGGTGGACCTTATAGTTCCCCTATGTTCAAGATTAAGGTTTAGGCTTAGGCTTTTAGGCAAGGCGCAGCCGGAATTCCGATTCTGATTAGAATTCCGATTCAAAACGAGTTCCGATTCTGATTGCACAATCAGTCGGAATCACAATTTTGATATCTGAATTTTACTTTCACTTGTTGTGATACGTTGCATTAAAAATTGTGTATTATTTATTTATTAAATTGCTTTCGATGAGTTAACTTATCAATAATTGATTGTAGTTTTGGCTTTTACACAACCAAAAATCATCGCCAATTTGTTCATGCGACGTTTTTGAAAATTGTTGCCAACCAACAGACATTCTAAATGAAACATAATATTTGTCAATACAAATTATCCGTACAGTCACAAAATTTGATGTTCCGATTTGGATTCCGGTATAATCCAGTTCCGCTTTGCATCCTGGGCGTAGGCTTAGAGACTTAGGCTTAGGCTTCGGCTTAGGCTTAGGCTTAGACATTGGCTTAGGCCTAGACTAAAGATTAGGTTTAGGCTTATGATTAGACCGCGGTTTATACAAATGTGTAAATTTTTGCAATTTTGTCGATAAAGTTTTTCAGCCAGTAGGCGGCCACGGGTGTTTGCGAAACAGATGGCAGCTTCGCATCGACCCCCCCAGCTATCCCGCAGTTAGTACGAAAACCAAGGATGGACGGTCTCGGTGAGATCCCGAGACTGACAATCGAGTCCCAGGCTAAAATTAAAAAAGTCTCTGGGGTTGGATATATACTTGCGACCATCAGCCGCGCAGCCAAATTTTTGATTTTACAATGGGTATAATTTTATGTATTTTTATGACGGCACAACAATAGCGACCCTCGCCCACCCACCCCCAGAAGCGTTAGCATTGTTGCCTGCCCCCGTCCAGAATCGCAGAAGATCAGAAAGTTGTACGACAGTTTGTATAAAGTGGTTTTTTCGTCGTCTCGCCAGATATGTCGGTAGGAGGTGTCCTACGTGTCGCCGATGGTTCATCGGGCCGAATTTGAGTTTGGTGGTTTTTGGGCAAATTAAAATTAATTTTTTGATTCCCATGGACCATTTAAAATAAAATAAATGGAGGGTAACTGGTTTCAGGGGGGACACAGGTTGATGAGGGTGTAAAAATAAAGTTGGTTGTTTGGTTGGTTGTTTGTTTATGCGAAATTAGGTTTAAAAAGTTTAAACTGGGGCACGGGGGTATCGGCACCATTCGGGAATACACGTTTATATATTCGATAAATATCAGGGTGCAACTGGAATTAACCGGAACCGGAATTTGAAAAAAATTAGCGGAACCGGGAAGTGAAAAATATATGCCAGCGTAAAATTCAGTTTAATTTTGTTGAAGATAGGTATTCACTTTATCTGCTGTATTTTAGATTTTCATTATCCATGAAAGCACAATTTACATGCGATGGTTTATTTTCGGCGATTGTCAAGGTTTGCATACTATACTAATGAAATCGGTTTAATTTTTATCGTCATTTTTTAGTAGAATGTCTTAATTTCCACTGACCAAATTTTAATGCCAGAATTTTTGATTCCGGTAAAAATTTGCCGGAACCGGATGGTCAGAATTTGCCGGAACCGGAACCGGAATTTCGGTTGCACCCTGATAGATATATAATATATAAAAATATATACATGCTTGTTTATAAGCCCATATCGACATGGGCGGTTCATCGTTATATTTTTTATCCCAAATGTTCCGTAGGTTTGCGACAAATCAAAATGCAAACCAGGTGTCCCGGTCTCGGAATTATTTTCTAATCCAAAACCGGATCCGGATGTGGAAATTTTCAGAATGAAATTCGCGAATCCGGACGTGGAAATTTTCAGAATGAAATTGCCGAATCCGGACGTGGAAATTTTCAAAATGAAATTCCTGAATCCGTAATGTCTAAAATATCCGTATCCAGAGCCGGAAATCGCTGCCAAAGTTGAACACCCGGATCCGGATGCAGTTGGTCTTGTTGAGCCTTGATTGACTACTGAACGAATGATGATGGCAATGATTGGATTGAATCCTGCAAATGCCAAACCGTCACGCTTATAGGCACGCATCGGCTGTGGTCAGTTTTAACCAGCTGATTCGCGGCAGTGGTCCAATTGTTTCCAAATTAGTAATTGCGGAGTCTGTACTTCAAATTACTTGCACAAGACGATTTGAAATGGTGTATAACTGTTCGAGTAGCTACCCGAGTTGGCCTGTAATGACAATAGGCAGGGTGCAACCGGAATTCCGGTTCCGGTTCCGGCATTTTTTCACCTTCCGGTTCCGGTTCCGGTAAATTTTTACCGGATTTAAAAATTCCGGTATTATAATTTGGCCGTTTTCTTAACTTTGCTAAGGTTGTTTCACAAATAATAGAGCAAAAAATACGATTAAAATGAAATTTTTGGTGAAATGCATTATTCACTTTCCCGTTCCGGTTCCGGTTCCGGTTCCGGTTCCGGTAAAATTTTCAAATTCCGGTTCCGGTTCCGGTAAATTGTAATTCCGGTTGCACCCTGACAATAGGTGCTATACACATTTGAGAATAAGGGCGAACACAGTTTGAAATTGGGATATGAGTGACGGTTAATAGATGTACATTCTCGGAAGAGGGTACTCGATAGCTTTGTATCAATTTTTAACTGTAGATGATTATTATTTTGACATTGTTATTATTATATATTATGTTCATATTGATAGATATAGTACATATTCAGAATGGCAACCGGAATTACATTTTACCGGAAACGGAAGGTGAAAAAATGGCGGAACCGGAATTTTGGTTGAATCCTGGTATATATATTATACATGTGTACGTATAATATGTTTGTATATATAAATATATATAAAATATATATATAAATATATATAAAATATATATATTATACATATAAAATATATATTGTTGTTGCTTGAGACGGACTGGTGGTCCGAGGGGGCAGGCAAGCGTATTCGAGTGCAGCCGTGCAAAAAAATGACTGCAAAGCTCTCAAAAATGAGAATATTATTTATTTTCAAGATACACGTAACTGTCACCGAACTGTAAGCATTTTTACATCAGCTGTTAGCGGCTTTGAAATGGTTAATGTATTAAAGCAGATGGGGTATATTTGTATATGCTTGAGTTGCAACATTTAAAAATGTATATCCGGACACGGATCCGGTGTTTTTTGATAAGGAAAACCCTGTATCCGGAATATATGTCAGAGCAGAAATCGAAGTAGGACTTGTACATGGAAGCGTATATATATATGTATATATTATATAGAATATATATGTTTATATATACCTACCTGAAGTACCTATATATACCTATTATATATTTAACGGCGGAGGCACGGAATATGGACCCCTTTGGAAGTTAATGATAAATAGTTCGTTTTAAGACAAGACAAGAAGTTTATTTGGACCGAAAGCACGACAAAATATGCATTTAATATAAATAGTACAAACACAGCCAAGTTGACAAAATTATTGAATGTGTGCAATACGCCCAAATAAAGGCAAAGTTAGAAAGAGGGCATGCCCTACTTATATCTAACTCGGCAAAAATTCTGCGATGGTGTGCTGGAGGAAGGGGTTGATCCAAAAATGACAAATCACCAGTTTTAATCGTGATGAAGGTATGCTTTTAGGTCTACCTGTTTCAACAGAGTTTTAAATGATCTTACGATCCGTGCCTCCACGAGGGGTTTGTTTGAGACATACTCTGGAAGTGAGTTCCAGACGTTAACTACTCTGACACCAAATGAATGATTTAAAAAAATTTGTTCGAAACTTTCTTTTTTCGAGTTTCATGGGATGGCCCCTGGTTCGTGAGACGTTAGATAACTTGAATAACTTAGAACACGCATCAATCTCCTCATTTAGTATCTTATATACCATAGTAAGATCGTAATGTAATCGGCGTAATTCAAGAGGTTCAATATTTAGTATGGAAAGTCGTTCTTTATTGGGGACAGATTGCCAGTCAAGTCTGCTAAACAGACGGCGGGTGAAATATCTTTGAACCCGTTCAATTGTATTTTTATCTCGAATATAGCATGGTGACCAGACAGGTGACGCATATTCGAGAAGTGGTCGTACGTATGTTAGGTATGATTTAAGCAGGACCTGCGGATTTGTAGTTAGGAAGCAGCGAAATAAAATGTTAATATTTTGGTAAGCTCGCTTCGAGATAGTGCTGCAGCTACTATTACTTTTGAAATCTTGAGTTACAAGAACGCCAAAGGCCTTACATTGGTTAGCTAAAGGTATATTTTCTTCATTTAAAAAGTAGCATGTTTTAATAGTAGATTTTCGTATTTGTAATACTTTGCATTTTGGAGCCGAGATCGTAAGTTGCCACTTTTTAGCCCACCGTTCAATATTGGTGAGGGCATTTTGTAACGATGTGGAGGATTCATTGTGAGTATCTTTTGAATAATGTACATAAATTTGGACATCATCAGCAAAAATTTTACAGTTAACATTATGCAAGTCATCAAAAATATCATTGATAAACAACAAGAATAACGTGGGTCCTAATACACTACCCTTTGGTACACCAGAAGAAACAGAGCGGTAATATGAAAAAGATCCGTTCACTTTGACGACACGAAACTTTCTATCTGTCAAAAATTGTTCAATCCAATATTTTAAACAGTTATTTATACCAAAAGAGGCTAGCTTATGCACTAATTTTTTTATGCGAAACTGTGTCAAATGCCTTGGCAAAGTCAATATAAACAACATCGATTGAATTACCTAATTCAAGTGATACAGACCAGTCATTAAAACATTCTAAAAGTTGGGTACAAGTTGAGCGTTTTGCCAGAAATCCATGTTGATTACTTGATATTAAATTTTTTGAAAACAGGTATTCGAGTAATTTCTCGTTGACAATGGATTCCATAATTTTGCAGCAATTTGATGTCAGGGATACTGGTCGATAATTTAATGGTTCGCTTGAAATTCATTTCTTAAAAATAGCTACTACATCAGCATGGGACCAGATTTCAGGTAAGAGCCACTTATAAAGGATTGCTCAAATATGTGAGCCAATGGAAAACAGATAACATCTTTTAATTGTTTTAAGTTTTATAGAGATTTCCTTCCTCCGCCACGTTTATATATAGTAGAGTGCAACCGGATTTCCGGTTCCGGCATGTATCACCTTCCGATTCCAGTTGCGATAGATTTTTACCGGAATCTAAAATTCTAGTATTAAAATTTGGTCGGCGGAAATTGAGATATTTTGGAATAAAATGACGATAAAAAATTAAGTAGATTTCATTAGTATACGTAGTATACAAACCTTGACAATCACCAAAAATAAACCGTCGAAGGCAGATTTCGCTTCCGTGGATTAGGAAAATGTAAAATACAGCAGATAAAGTGAGTACCTATCTCCAACTAGGCTTATCTCATTAATAATATTGGAAAAAGAAAATTAAAATTAATTTTTCGGTGACATGTATTTTTCGTTCTGCGGTTCGGGTTCCAAATCCGGTAATTTATTCAAATTCCGGTTCCGGTAAATTGTAATTCCAGTTGCACCCTGAAATGTATATATACTACTTAGGAGCAAAATGCTTAATATTTTTAGATATTCTTAATAAACCTGCACTTTCTGTATTTTGGCAGGATCCGCTTGCAATATTCGAACGCGTTATGGTTGTATTTCTTGAAAATATACCCTGCTTAATGCAATTACAAACATATAACTGCGTACTCTTGCAATTTGTGCAATTTTAGTGTTAGCTATGTATCCTTAAACGAATTTGAATTAATAATTTTTTTCATTTTTCTCAACTGCACATTCGACTCAACTTACGTTCACAGTTTGCTTGCTTGCGTATAATCGTTTCGTTCGTTGGAAAGTAATTGGTGATTTTATTTTGAAGTTGGAATCCTTAATTGTGCTTCGTTGTGGTTGGGACGGAAACTTACACAATTTATGTGTAGAAATTAATATAATTTGTATAAAATATTTCTATACGGTAATTGACGTTTGGTGGCTTAAATCGGAATTAATTTAGTAATTGGGATAATTAATTTAGATGTGCTTAATTGATTTAGTGTTCAGTTGTGAAGCTGAAACCGATTTTGAGACAATTTGTGTGTAGAAATTATAGTATATTAGTATAATTTTAAGTATAATTTTAACACTTGGAGGCGTATATTTTGTGCTAATAACAATTACTAATTGCAATTGTCACAATTGGATTAACGCAATAGATTGTAATGTTTTATTGTAAATCAGTAATGTGTTTACGTTTTATGCAATAATCGATAGTATGACTGCAGTTGCAATTATTTGCTGGATGCAGTATTCGAAGCGCGATTATGATTATTGAAGTAATAAAAGTAAGTTGACCAATGGATTTTGAACGGGGGGGGGACAGTGGAAACGCTGCTTGTATGATGTTTAAGGTAGGGATGTGGTTGGTGTTGGGAAATGGTACTGTGACATGTTGTACGTATTAGAGTTGCGCTGAGGCTAGAATTTTTATCGGGGCCCGTACTAATTGGGGCCAAGTTAGCGATACGTAAAGATATCTGGCAACATGAGCTACGATATACGTAATACGCAGGGGCGGTGGCAGGAAGTAGCTAAGGGGGGTGCATGTTTAATTGTTTGGGTGATTTTGGCCTTTCCTTCCAGCCTGCGTTCGTTCAAAGATGGTGATGTTAAAAATTTATGCATATTTGAGCTTCTCATAACCTCCCTTGGTTATTCTACGCCCAAATGTGGATATTTGAAAAATTAGATTTTAAGGTCCCACGGTCGTTCGCCTTGGAGCCAAAATTTTTTTGTTAAAGAGTTAGACAAATTATGTGCCATTCGGCGTAGCTTTTTCTGTAATCCAACGAAATACCGGTGCTGGCTTCAAAGAATTTGTAATATATCTAGGCGGAAGTACCGAATATGAACCCACAAATTCAATAAAAATACTTCATTTTATAGGCTTCGACACGCTTAGTCAACGGTGCCATTTTTAGCACTGCAGGGTCCCCGGTGGAATAATTATGGCCCTTTCAATTTTAACTTTTTACCATACAAAACATGTACAAACAGCAATCAAATTTGTGTAAGGAATAAACCAGGTTAAGCTTTATATGAACATGTGAATGATAGATACTTCATGTTCCAATCTGTGCGTGTTTGCACTATAATATTGAGGGCCATAACTTTTGAACCGTTGGTCATGCAGCCATAAAAATAATACCGTTGAATTTTGCTCGTCGAGATCTATTGGATGAATCACGTTTTATCAAAATCCTAGTGGGGTCCAGATTGCGTACCTCCGCCATATATCTCTACATACACATACGTGAGTAGGTATTTATAATTAAAGTATGTATTAAGTTTTCATATATATTTTTTAGCTTATTAAGCATGTCTGACAGCAAAATGGCATGGAATACGTAATATTGCAAATTTAGAATTTTTATGTTCGGAAAAATTGGTTTAATGATGTTGAACCAGTGGCTGATCCAGAAATTTCTGACGGGAATCCGTTCGATTACTACGTAAGCAATTGTCGATCGAAGCCAGCGATTCTAAGCTAAATGCAATTTTAGTGCTAAATCTTAATACAAAATGTTGGCTTTGAACCCTGGTTGAGGGGCGCGGCATGAATGCCACCCCAACCTGCTTGGAACTGCCGGTGCATTTAAGCTTTTTTCAGGTATACGCACGGGTATAAATATAGTTTTAAGCCATCAGGAGTCCTGTGTGTTTTTTTGTTTTTTTTTGTTTTTTTGGTTGTTTTTTATTGCTATTTGTATATACGAGTTGTTTTGCAGTTTCGAGTGCAATTTTGTGTAATATAACGAACAGCAAAAGCTTTAAAAGGTGCAACTTGACAGTAATTTTTCACCGTTTTGGGAAAACATCGTGTGCGGTTTTAGAACGCAAGGGTGGCTAAACTGAATTGTAGGATTTTCAATTTGAACCGGATGCGAAGACTAACCAGGAATCGACCGGATGTTAATTTTACCGGATACCGAAACCGGAGCCGGATAGTGATTTTTGTACCGGAACCGGAGCCGGATGTTAACCGGATATTGGATCCAAATTTTTGTGCACTGTCGGAAGTGTTTGGCTCGTGCAAAAATATGTATTTATGGATTTAAGATTAATTTTTGGTTTGGATTTTTATTCCATGTCAGTGTTTATTAATGAATTGGTAGGATTTGCAGTCGCTTCAAACTTATGATATTTGGAACCACAACCACAAATATCCGGTATCACCGGATACTACAACCGGATACGGATGTCGGATTTTGCGGGATATTAAACCGGAACCGGATATCCGGTCGATGCCTGGCGAAGACGGAAGTCTAATTCACGTATTCTCAAGTGTATGTAGCACCTATCGCCAGTTGAAGATGGGTCTTGTATGTTTTGAACCAACGAACGGCAAGCTTAGGTGCGATATACATTTGAGAATATGAGCCCTAGATTCAGTGTTTATCCTTGAAATATAATCTTGCTTGTGATTCCTGTTGGACGGGGAACGAGACCGGGATGTTCCCTTTGGATACCCTTGAGTTTTCTCTGTGTCAGGGTCTATAAGAACTAGGGATGTGCCGATGCCAAAATTTTTGCCGATGCCAATTCCAACTTTAGTACACAATGCTTAATAAACAGACAGGATGGTTCATTACATCATTATATGAAGACTTAAACCCTAACGATCATAAACGATTATTTATTTTATACGAACGGTTCGTTTCAATTAATTTTTTCAAACACAAACGCAAAAAAGACAACAATTTTCTTGACCAGACACGCTAATATGCGCCCAGAAATGAAACTGATAGCATTCCAACTGACTGTTTTATGTGCAAAAAAATATCGGCAAAGAATCGGCCGTTTTTTTTGAGTGCCGATGCCGATGCTCACGAAAAGTGTCGATTATTTACCGGCGCTGATGCCGATGCCAATTAATCGGCACATCCCTAATAAGACCTTCCAACCGTGTCCCCTGAGTACTCGCCTAGCGTTCAGGATTGTTAGAGCAATGAGTTGTGTAAAATTCGGAGAGACCAATAGTGAATTTGGCACGTATATTACGCTGATCACGCTGATGCATACAATACAGGTAAGCAATTCAGGCAAAGGGTCATATCTCATATGGGATGTTATTCGGCGGGGTATGTGTATATCAGGGTGCCGCCGGATGTCCGATTCCGATTAGAATTTCGATTCAAAACGAGTTCCGATTCTGATTGCACAATCAGTCGGAATCACAATTTTGACATCTGAATTTTACTTTCACTTGTTGTGATACGTTGCATAAAAATTGTGTATTATTTATTTATTAAATTGCTTTCGATGAGTTAACTTATCAATAATTGATTGTAGTTTTGGCTTTTACACAACCAAACATCATCGCCAATTTGTTCATGCGACGTTTTTGAAAATTGTCGCCAACCAATAGACATTCTAAATGAAACATAATATTTGTCAATACAAATTATCCGTACAGTCACAAAATTTGATGCTCCGATTTGGATTCCGGTATAATCCAGTTCCGCTTTGCATCCTGATGTAATGTCGTAAGCGGAAAGCACGACGCCAATTTAGCCATATCGCCAATATTGCTAAGCAAGGCACCAACGCAACGGTCACGGTGGCTTTCGTAGCCACCGCAGCAACGGCGTATGATTGGCTTATTTGTTGAAAAGTCAAAATGTTTCTCGTAATAATAGAACGTAGTGAATTTCACCAATCAAAAACACTAAATAATGCTGACGCTATTAAAAATGCGCTGTAAACGTGTTACCAATCTGGTTTAGGTTTAGGTTTAGGTTTAGGCTTAGGCTTAGGCTTAGGCTTACGAATGGGCTCATCCTTACGCTTAGGCTTACACGTTGGCTTAGGCTTAGGCTTTGTTTTACGCTTAGGCTTTGGCTTAGGCTTACGCTTAGGCTTAGGCTTAGGCTTAGGCTTAGGAATATGCTTATACTACTGCAATGGCCGTATTTTATTACGTTGGATCTCGTTTTCAAATGCTGGCAAAATTATACTGGCATCGATTTGAAATAAAATCCCAATTTCCGGTTTCTGTGTTAGGTTTGAAGATGATTAGTTTAAGCTGAAGTATAATATGAAACGCTTTATAGCTGTATACAGTTTTGCGTTGGTGTCTGTTTGTTTTAGGAAGTTGTTGTATTTTTGATGCTGTATGATTTAGTTTGATATATATCTGCCAGGTTATAACGGCAATTAGTCGCCTGACAACTCGTTGACCGGCAACTTGTAATCCGAAATTTCATCGACTCGACAATTCGTCGCTTATTAATATGGTTTAGGCTTAGGCTAAGGATTGTGTGTTTAGGTTTATTGTCAGAGTTATGTATTCATAGGCTTGGCCCGTGTAAAGAAAGATCGGGGGCGAAACATTTTTCTGTGAGATTAGAAAAGAGTAAGCGTAAGCTTTTAGACTAATTTTTTGGCTTGACTTAGGTTTCGGTTTAGGTTTAGACTTAGGAATATGCTCATTTTTACGCTTCCGCTCAGGCTTAAGCTTAGGATTAGGCTAAGGCTAAGGAATATGCTTAGGCTAAGGCTAAGGAATATGCTTATAATACTGTTCCGGGCAACAAGTTGTCGGGGCAACGAATTGTCGTAGGTTCATCAATCAGCCAGGGGCAATCCATATGTTGATACTTATTGGAATGTTGAGTGGGTGGAACAGGATGTTTTAGGTGTAAAGGATTGTGAGGTTAAATAAGGATTGGCTCTCTTGTGCACTCCTCACGTCCCGCAGGTTCAGGTTTAGGCTTAGGCGACAGCGTTTAGGCATAGGTTTAGGCGTAAAATTAGGGCGTTAGCTTAAGCTTACTTGTAGGCTCAGGCTTATTGTTAAAAAATGGCTTCGCTCAGTTTTAATGTAAGCGTGCGGCTTTGTCTCATCCAGCGCCGCGTCCCAGTGGTTACCGAAATGTCGCGTTCATTTGAATGTGAATTCTTCGATCTTCGCTGGAGATCCCACTTCGCAGTCAGGATTTTAGTTGGCGGACGGGGAGGGGGGCAAGTTTAATTGTTACGTAGGGAATTTTGTTTTGGACGGGGGTGTATAATGTAAGTCCGTATTCTTAAATGTGCGTAGCACTTATCACCAGATAGTGACAAGTCTTCCATATTCTCAAATGCTTATAGCACCAATCACCAGTTAGCAGACTTTAACCGGAATTCCTCCAAAAATTCAATTAGTGTTCCTGGTCCTGTAAGCAAAGATGATCCGGAATTTGTACTGTGGCAAATTGTCTCTAAGCATTTAAACGTTGGAATCATAGCCTTTGAAAAATAATTATTTCGACATGAGTGTTTTTTGCGATTGCTTCAATTTTGTTACTAACCTGTTTCTGGTGTGTTTTCGCAAAACTTGATGATGAAATAGCTCACAATTCGGCTTAAGCCATTTTTTTGGAAAGTTTTCTGAAAAATACAACAGTGATTCGGTGATGAAAATTATTTCAAATTCGTGTTCCTGTAACAATGGGTTTAATTTTGAAAATTACCTTACACTAATACGATTTATCACCAACTGATGATAGGTTCTGCTACAGACATTTGAGAATACAGGCTCTGATGAAATAATTGGAAGTAATTTTTGTTATTGACGTAAAGTGTTTGCTGTTTATTATTATTTATGATTCATTCGTTTCCGGAGATTTATATAGTTTCGGTAGGTAAGCGGATAAACTTCCGGTATACAAAACGGAAATAGAATAATTTATACCGGAAATAGAATAATTTATACCGGAAATAGAATAATTGGTATTATGGTAGGCGAGCGGAATCGGAGTTATTTCAGGCGCACAACATGATTCTGTTTAGTACGTAGTACGTATATACACAAATATGGAAAGGGTCTTATCGGTTATCCCACACGCCCCAGCTGGCGTTTGCCCCAAAATGGTTGGATTTGGAAAATGTTTGAATATTTGAGCTTCTCATGAACTACCCTGATCATTCCACGCTTAAATTTGATTTTTTCGACAAATTCGGCTGTTTAAGGTTTCAATACCCCCGTTTGCAGACCCAAAAATATTTTGTGTCAAAAAGTTAGACAAATTATATTTCATTGGACGCAGCTTGCGGAGCTGAGTCAAACAGCTTTTGCGTAATTTCAGTTATATCTATAATTTGTTTCAGAATATCAACGCAATGGCAGTCGCGTAACTTTTAAACGTTAATATCAGGGTGCAACTAACACCCCTCATTCCCCTTCCTCCCTAAATCGTTATTCCGGTTGCACCCTGGTTAATATATTTCGTGCCCGACCTTAGTTTTGAGATTTGTAACCTGAAACAATAATATTTTTTTAATATAACACAAGATATTTTAAATTTTTATTGTTTTTAAAATTGAAAAAACATGTTGCCGATTACTGTTGGATTCGGCTTTTTCCCAACCGAATCCGAATCCGAACCACAAATTTTTGCCGAATCCGAACCACAAATTTTTGCCGAATCCGAATCCGAACCCTTGTTGCCACCCTGTTCCGCACCATAGCAAAAGAACCTGTTGTTGGTGTTGGTGTCGGCTTTGAAAAAAGGGTTGAAATGGCATTTTTAGATGACGCTATGTCTTTACTGGATCAGTTCGTATTGGAGGGGGGGCGGCGTCTCCATGTGCATTGATTGCGGCGTCGGTCTCCCCTTCCGATTGCTGTTGAAATGTATGTTAATTTCGATTATATTTTATTTTAAGCCGTGGTGGATGATGGAAGAACCAGTGGTTGTCTTAACGCATATGGCAATATTTGTGTGCGTTTGGTGTTGTTGTGGCAGACCGCGCGGTAAACACGGCCGCCATGCGCCTGCGAAACGGCTCAAAAATGTCGCCGAAAACGACGATGCCGCCGTCGATGACGATGCCGCGCCGTCAGGCCGTGGAAGGCCGAGTTCAGAATCGGGCGGCTCAGAGACGGCTGAAAACGGTCGAGATGGCGGCAAGAAACGATGGAGTTTTGGTGTTCCGTTTCGTCGAAAGCGAGCGCCGCCACAAGCTGACATAGCTAGTGACGCGGGTGTGAATAGCGCGCCAAATGACACAGCGGCGGCGGCGGCGGCGGTAAAAAGCGCGCCAAAATCGGGCCCAGAAAATGGCAGTACCGACGGCAGTGATGGACCGAAAGCGGCAGAGAGGCCGGCGTCGACGGCCGCGGGCAACGAATGGACTTGGTTTGGCGGCGATAAAGCGGCCGAGGTGAGCGCCGCAGCCGGATCGACGGTGGTTGATGTGCCGATGGATATGGAAAGCTCGACTATACCATTGATTACAGGTGAGTTAGGGCTTCTGTGGGAAGGGAAGAGATACTTAGGGGGCAGTGTAAGATGCTAACGGGTGTATGGTAAAAATATGGGTATTAAACCGAGGATAACATTCTAAGGTATTATATTGTGCTAAGGGCTCTGTTGCAAAACGGAAACAATGGTTTTCTCATAAGGTATATCGAAAAGGCGTACGTATGGTGCTGGCATTTTGCTAACACAATCTCGAGTGGGGTAGGCTCTTTCAAAGATGTCCCCTGGTTCAACCCGGAATATTTGATTAGTGGGAGGACGTTTAGAAAGCGTACGAAATGAAAATCCAGGGAGAAAAATTTGATATTACCAGTTTTTTGACGTATTTGGCAAATTTTGAGTTAAATTCGCTATTTCGAAGCTTAGATGTGGCGCTACCAGTACGTAATACGTTTACAAAGTCACTAAAACTATTGCCGTTGTGGAACTCAAAATTGATACAGTAGCAGAACAAATCATACGCGACAAATGTGATGAATATTGAGCGTCAGCATTCACTGGTTCGAAAGTTACAAGACCTATCACCAACTAGTGATAGGTGCTACACACTTTTGAGAATACGCGCCGTGAATATAGTACAGTTCCAGATTTTATTTACATGTAAATTTGTTGCTTTTAGATGAGCCAACAACGTCTACTCCTGCGAAACCGACTTCACAGCCGTGGCGTGGCCCAGATATTTGGGGCTGGTTTGGTGCCGGCCGTAGTTCAGGACCGGGTAAACCGTCAAAAACCGGAGCGTCGTTGGATGACTCGGGACTCGAACCTTTGGTCACTGACGGCTTTAGCGATTCGAGTATTGGTGCAAACTCTACCGGTGTTACAATGCTGCCGCCCGATGAATCTGGTTTTGGATCGATTGAAAAGCAGCCAGGTATTACATACAAGCAGGCGGCACTAAGGGAACACGGGAGTGTCAAAAAATGTGGCCAAAATTTAATTTTTCGTATGTGAATTTAAATCATTTAATAATGCAACAAAAAACAGCGCTGTCTTGTCGCTTGTTTCGCTTGTGAGCTTTTTTTAACTTCACTGTGTAACGTTTTGACTCCTGGCTACTTGACAAAGATAGGATTCGGTATCGGATTTGATCGGCATTTCGTTTTGGTGCTAGCTGCTGACTTCTTGATTGAGATCCAGAGGAAAATAACGGTCCCTGCTGCGTCGGCTGGTGTCAAGGGGATGGTTTCAACTTGACGATGGCTTAAACTAAGTGACTGGATTTCGTAGTTCTAACAATGTTTGGAATGGCATGTCGGGAATTTAATTCGCCTACAAAAAAGGAATTACAGAATAGCGGATTGGTCTAGGCCAAATAATAATTGGCCTGAACACCAGATAATTAGTAGTGGGCCTGAATAGCAGATTGGTCTACGAATTACTTACGTATAATATTATGTTGTTTTAGGATTTTTATTTTTATTGTAGTAACTGGAACAATGTCCGCGGATGACAGTGACGCTAAAACTGGCGCAGGTTGGCCGTGGAATTGGCTAGGCTGGGGCAGTGCAAGCGAGCCGAATAAGAATGACGTTGATCAGCAAGGTTGGCGGAAGTTTACATCAGATTTAGGGTGGCACCGAACCTTCAATTTCACCGTGATCGATTCCGAATCCGAGCTAATGGCGATTTTGCCGAATTCAGTTCTGAATTCAAACCTTGTGCGAAATCTTGAGTGTGAAAAATCCCTTAAAATTAAATCGGTCTTCGGTTGACATACCGGCCTAGCAAACTCATAATCTTATTCACGCAAAAGCAAAATGTGAAATGAGAAAATCGAAATCAGGATTCATTGAAACATGGATTGAGTTTCGAACCGCAAGTACTGAAAGCTTACGAAAAATCATTCAGTTTGGTGCCAAAATTCAATTTTCAAAACATAAACAGATGTTTCCGACCTTTGCTGTATTCGGAATTTTCAAAACCGAATCCGAGTTCTAAGCTTCAATTTTTGTCGAATCTGGAACAGAATCCGAACTTGTGCTACAAAGAGGGTTTAATTTTGTCAGGAGCGACATTTAAGCTTTTCAGTTGGGATTTACAAGCGAAGTTGAAACTTTTCTTTCTGCACAATTCAAACTGTGGGTATGTTTTGTTGTATATAGCGCCACCTGTTGAGGTTTAGAAGGCCAACAGTTGATTCAATTTCAATAGGCGACATGGCTTATTTGGCAACCCGAACCGTTCTTGTTGTTTTGAGTACAGACAGGCCCGGAACAACCAATCGAAGTAGCAATAACCAAAGGCCGGAATCCAGCCCCGATGTTTGTCCATTGAGCCGAAAGAAATTGTGTGTTGGAACCAAGGGCTGGAACCCAGCCCCGATGTTTTTCCATTGAGCCGAAAGTATTGTGTGTTGTGAGGATTTTGCCGCCGCCTTTAGCGGTAAATCTTGTGCCAGTTTCACTGACAATGTCTGGTTACGTTGCGTTGCGCTGTGCGACGCAATGACAAGTAAATTTTAGACGCGATGCCACCAGGAGAGTAGCGTAACAATAAGACAATTGCCCGTATTCTCAAATGTGTGCAGCAGCCATCACGAATTAATCATGTTAATGATAGATCTGGTTACTTTCGAATCATTGATTGGTGAAGGTTCAGTAAATTTGTCTGATATGATTTGAGCTACTGCTGTGCAGATTTTGAGATCCGAAACTGCAAGAATTCTTGAGTAAAAAAACCTAACACTAACCGGTGATAGGTGCTATACACATTTGAGTATGCAATTCAATGTTAGAATACTTTGCGTTGGTTTTAGATCCGGCTATGGTTCGTTCTGTGCCTTATTTGACACGGGTTGACAGTGGGCCGTCGAAATATATCGACGTCCCAGATATTGTCGAGTACGCTCCACTACGGACCGATGCGCCATATAGTCCTACAGCATGCGCGTCGGCTTTCTTTGTGGGTAAGTTTGAAATATTTTTGGATTATCCTCCCCCATCAGTAATTTTTGGGTTACCCTCCTCCATCAGTAATGTTTGGGTTACCCTCCTCCATCAGTAATGTTTAGGTCCCCCTCAGTAATTTTAGTTTACCCTCCCCCGTCAGTAAACATTAAGGTATTTGCTTAGGTGGTTTTTAGGATTTCAACAAATTTTCTGATGGCTGAGTGATTTTCTAGCATAAACTGCTCATGGTTCCAACAATTCAAGTATCTCAGCTCTTTGTCGGCGATTTTTGGTAGATCGGTAACTTATGTGCTCTTTGCTAATTGAGAGTAGTGCATTGCAATACACAGTGTAACATACTGTATTTCGGAATATGTTTAGAAGGATTTGCTCAAGCAAGTCTGTTCTCAAGCATTGAAACTTGATTGACAATTAATGAAAAATAACGTACATTTCAACGTAAACAAATTTTCACTTAAAAGTATAGAATCATATTTGCATATTAAATACAAACCTGGAAAACTGCCCAAAGTATGTATATATGTGGTGGTTCCAGATGTAATAATATAGATGTAACAAAATGTAAACTAACTACTAATAAAAATCAGCTAGAACAGAGCCCAAAATCGAATAACTGGCGTTTAGCTCTAACAAAAACATCCATATATACTTGAAATTTAAAATTAAAATTT
Organism: Enoplolaimus lenunculus; assembly: GCA_030248215.1. Taxonomy (NCBI): domain Eukaryota; kingdom Metazoa; phylum Nematoda; class Enoplea; order Enoplida; family Thoracostomopsidae; genus Enoplolaimus; species Enoplolaimus lenunculus. The sequence continues at coordinate 63,755 of JASANG010003722.1, forward strand.
ATCAAACAATATAAAGGGACCAAAGACAGAGCGAAGACATTTCAACTCACCTTCAACTCGAATGACTCGCGTCAAATACTGAGCATCAAACCCGACTGAACTCGCAATTGAGTCGCGAAATTCGGGCAAGTCGCGTGTCGATAGCTCATTTGATAAATCCGTGGTAATATCTGTTGTGACGGGTTGTTTCAAACCGACCAGAAGTGGCAGGCAACGTTCACGAGGACCTGCAAGTAAACATTACAATGACAACATGTTAAAATACACCACCTAGTGCTTCACAATGCAGTGTAGCGTTGCATGTTGCATCATATCTCTATGTTGAGTTGCGCGTTGCACAGTGTGCTGCACAGTTTAGTTCCACTGCGATTGCAAAAAGCTGTGTTGCAAAACTGTGTGTTGAGCAATAACGTTGCACAACCTTGTATTACACTGTAGCGCTATTGTGCTTCTCGTTGTTCGTCACTATGTGTTGCACACTACTGTGTTGCATTGCTGCGCTATAATGTTGCAAAGC